>RJWJ010009987.1:0-33066 GCA_004363605.1 Indri indri | reverse complement strand
CCTGAAAGAAAACTGGGCATTTTCCACCAGATAACGGGATTCCCTGAATACAGTGCTGCTTTTACCCTTTGCATGTTTGCCTGGAAAAAGCAGTTAAAAAAATCTGGGATGTCTTTTAAAGTCACCAATAAGATATAAGAATAAAAGTTTGATATTAGGGACTTTCAACGGTGGGAACGTGAACAATTACTACCTACTTTGTGCTGGAACTAAGACACATAACCCCAAAGTAAAATTTAATCAGAAATAAACTTATACTGGAACAGGTTTTGCACATATCTGGGTTATTAAATGCTTGGAATTGACCCATGTATCCATTTACTTCCATCTATCAATGGGTTAACTGATACCTACTTTTGCCAGGAAGAGGGAAGTTTAGGATGCAGCAGGATCTCAGGGAAGAGCAGCTTTCTGTCACTAGAGGTGACTTTCCATTACCAACTCTGAGGGTGTAGAATGTGTGAAAGGAAAAACTATAGGCTGTAAGTTCAAAATCGTCTTTCTTCCATGCCTTTGTGAAAATGTTCAGCTATATTTGTGGATCTATAGTCCTACAAATAATGTCTGGCCCAACCTTTGCATCTTGGAGAGTAGACAGGCTCACTAAATGTAAAATCTTTGCTCCCAGTTATTGTTAAATGTTGGTTCTGTACATTCACAGTGATGGTGTTGAAGATAATTCCGTTTCCTGCATGGGAAAATGTGGCCCTGTAGATTTTTCCAAAAAGAGGAACCATTCTGAAAAACAACATTATCTGTCTCGCCTCTCTTCCTTTCTCAGTCACAGTGTGATAAGACATGGAAACTCCGTTTTATTGTATGATCTTATGCTTTATTTTTTCCCTCTCTTTATTCATAGTTTGGGACATAAATATTTTCCCTCACATTCAGAAAACATTTGGAATTTAATCACTAACCTATCAAGGTGAAATAAGTAACTTTTCTGCTGGGGTTCCTCTAATCGGGGAGAAACTCTCTTGGTGGGGTCCATTTAAAGTGTCTTGTCATGTCACTGTCTGTAGCAGTCTGAGTCAAATCAAAAACATGCAGTAGGTTGAATAGGGTACACTTACTAAAATTATTAACAAGAATGAATGGATAATTATACTATATAAGGAAACTCTATGTGTTACCCTAAGGCTGAGAGAGATAACTCAATGAATGACAAACTTGGAAGGGGTTCAGACTTCATTGGAGAGAGTATACTTCAGCTACCTGACGGAAGAGGAATTGTTAGCTTAACCAGGCTAGGACTGGTCTGCAGTTGCTGGACAAATAATACACAATCCTCCAGAGTGTAGACAGGGAGCAGGTGACCATAAGTGCCATAGGTGTGCAGTGGGAGTGTGGGCGTAAGTTGAGGCAGAGGCCCTTCAGAGTGCCCAGGGCCTGCAGAAAGAACAACAGCTCCACGTGTGACCCTCCAGGCACACGAGGCTGTGTGTAGGTTACACAAGGTTTGCCAAGGGAATTAGCAGACAGCCGGCCATGCAGGCCTCTGGCTTCCATGTAAGAAGGTGGCCAGATGGAGACCGTGAGGTTGCAATGGATCACGTTCTGAGCCTGTGGCCCTGGCAGTAGGATGCCTTTGCTCCTGCAATGTCCCTCTTCCACCTGCTGCTAGAAAGCTCACCATCTTCTCCACTTTAATGGAGAGACGCTTGAAGGAATTCTGTTGTTTTTCACAGAGGTGCTTTCAGAGTTGAGAAGCAATGAAACGATTAACTGACATGCTTCTTTAATGGCCACTTGGCCCATGGAAATGAAGAGATTTGTATCTGCACAAGATGTAGATACAAGGTGCCCTGATACCTGCCCTTTCCTGTACTGCTGTATAGAACACCCCAATCAGACTCCAACTTTCTGGCTTAACCAGTACAGAGTTGGGAGGAAAGATTCTCAATCCTAATAAATAACTTCAATCACTTGGGGACATGACTTAAGCTCCTAAGACTTCTCTTACACTCTGTTTTAATAAAATGTAATTGTCCTAAAATTTTCTAACTAAACAAGTGTCAGTTCTTTCCCAAATTAAATGGAATAAAAGATAGAGGGTTTAAATTTGAAAAAAAAAAAAAAGCTGAAATTGTAATTCTAGCAAACTTACTTTCTATTTCTGTGACCTATGTCTCAGTTTTCCTATATATAAAAGAATAATAGCTGCCTCTTAGGCCTCTTGGAGGATCGGCTGAGATAATGTTTAAAAAGCATCCTAAAACTAACCAAAGGGCAAGTAAGTCCTCCAAAGTTCTTGGTCACTTCATTCCCACTCTGGAATTTACATGATATTTATTAAATCATCTTATTCTAGAATCATTTTGGAAAAGTCTGAAGCAGAAAACTGTAAAATATACATTTTTAAAAGTAATATAGGAGGGACATAAACTTTATTTTAATATTACATTATATGTATGTATATATATATATATATATACAGAGAGAGAGAGATGAGAAGAGAGAGAGAGATTTGGATCACTATTTATAAGAGACAGTGGTGTATAGCTTTCTTTTCTTTTCTTTTTTTGGTAGTATCTGTCTGGCTTTGGTATCAGGGTAATTCTGACCTCTTACAAAGAATTGGGAAGTTTTCCCTCCTCCTTAACCTTTTAAGAAAGAGTTTGAGAAAGAGCAACGTTAATTATTCTTTAAAAGTTTGTTGGACATACGTAACCTAAACATCTGTACCCCTATAATAACAAACAATAAAAAAAAAAAGTTTGTTGGAGTTCAGCAGTGAAGCTATTTTGTCTTTAGGTTTTCCTTGGATGATGCAGAAGGCTTTTGGGGACGATACAATGAGTACAGCACAAATAAAAGTGTGGCGTAAATGCTTCAAAGATGGTCAAGAATCTACAGAAAGTGATCCACATTCTGGAAGGCCTGCAACAGGGAGAACACCTGAGAATGTTGGATGTGTACGGGTTAGGTTAAGAGATGCTGGGAGAACTGTGTGAGGTCCCAAGGTGCCTACTTTGGAGGGTACTGAGGCATCATTGTCCTATGTACAATGTTTTTTGTATCATCTTCAATAAGTGTCTCTATTTTTCATACTGCATGGCTGGATACTTTCCGGAGAGACCTTGTGTGCTAGGACTTTTGATCAATGCATACACCTAGAATATTTATCCACAGGTATAGCACAGTTATCACACTCAATACTTGGAGGGTGCCCAGACTGTATGCTAGAAAGAGTCTGGATAGGAAGGTTCTTTGGTATGAAGGTAGAGTCTCCATCCCCTGCCCAGGGGAATTTTTCTCCATCCCCATACCTGTGCAGCAGGTACTCTTAGCCTGGCTGGTGGCCTGGAAGGTTAGGGCTCAGACTGTAGAACAAGCCTGACAGATAACTTCTAACCTCAGAAACCCAGTATACTTGTGCCCAAGGAAGAAGTTTTGGAAGCAGATGACCAGTTTACACATTGGATATTCTGTTCTGTGTGGAATGTGAGAAGGATATAAGCATAGCCCCAAACCTGATGAAAGTGCCTATCCTATTTTCACAATAACAGGCCTGGGGATAAAATCAAGCATTAGGTTTTACCACAGGAAACCAACCCTGCAATTAGATAAACATTTTACATTTGGGCGTGTGTATAGTTGGATCGGAACAAAACTTCCTTATTCACTAAATTCATGAAAATCATAAGAATGTTGCCATTTCCTAGGTGGGCAAAGTTGATGTCTCAGGTGATTTCAGAGGAGGATCCCGTACCTCCCTCTCTCATGCACACGTTGCCTTTTCATCCTGCTGCAGTCCCCACACCTACGGGGTGAACAGTTGAGCAGGACAGGCTGACTCCAGGGGAAAGAGAAAGACCAATTTCACTGGAGTCTGAGGTTGACTTTTTGTCTCTAGAAGAAAGGCACCTGGTGCTCATGTTGCAACCATCCCAAAGGGAGCATGCTTGGGACCTCTGCCAATCTCCTACCGCTTCTACTGTGGCTACATCCTTGTGGATATAAGCAGTCTAAAGCATACAGTAACTAATCTTGAAATGAATCCTAATTCTGCCCTGTCCTTTCATGAGACTCTGTCTTCCTCACTCAGACAGATATCAGTGGTAGAAGAAATGGGAGAATCACCCTCTGAAACAAGGTTAGGATTCATCAAAGCCCTTTTAGGTTCTTAAAGCTAAAATTTGCCACATTTACAGAATCACCACAAAATTTCTTCTACCTATGTTTATTAAGGAGCCTTAAGTTAACGCTACCATCAGTTGTCACTGGTGATCACAGAATTCTTGGGATCTCAGTTCAGAAGAGCATCAGAAATCAGCATGCACCATACCTGATACAGATGTTCCACCTGGTTAACACCCATGTGACCTCAGGAAAATGTTTTAATAGAGGCCAGAACCCAGGGTAGTTTCAGAGGGCTGAGATACATGATCTCCCGTAGAAGGTAGGGTTCATTCTGTTCGGATCTTTCTCCATTGTATGCTTCCTAGGATTGCCTTTGCCACATTGCTTTTGCCTCTTTACATTTGGCAAGGCTGTGCAAGTGAATGTGCTTTTCTATAGCAATAAAAAAAAATAATAGCATGGTGGGGTGGGGTGGGGGTCAGCAGTCAACACCTGCCATAGGGTTTCCTGAGGCAGTCCAACTCCAAGGGTCTATTCTGAAGTGAGGACTGGGAGCCCTTAGTGGGCTAAGGAAGAACATGCCAGGTCATGTGGTCTATCAGTACGGGGAGATGCTCAAACCAAGGAGATTTGGATAACAATATTTTCATATTATATTACACTATAATTATATTGTTATATATTATCATAAATAAAAATTATTTATTATTATTATTCTGAAAATGATAATTAGGCCAAAACAATGTTTAGTTTACATTAGAGATTTTCTCATTTTTTCTTTCTTTTCTGGGGGGGGGAATTTTCTTCAGGTAATCTAGTTATAGCAGTCTTTTTCTCTAAGCCACCAGATCATTATTTTTATTAGAATAAATGCAGGTATTTGTAATGATACTTATAATCCATCATCTCACACCTCATTTGCATAAAGTACATAAAAGGAAGCTCTTCTTCCCATGAAAAAGTTGTGCTATTTTTTAAAGAATAGCAGGCTGATAGATTCCCCCAATAGATAGTCTTGAGTTTAAATTATAATCAAACTACTTATTAATGGTATGATCTATAGCAGTAGATCTGATCTTTGCAAAATTTGAATTTCCCTATCTATAAAACAGGGATAACTATCAGGGGGTGTGCTGTGGTGGAGAGTTGTTTTTCCTAAGTTTGTTTCTTTCCGAAGAATGAATTTAACCTTTAGCTGTCCTGTAGAGGGGCCATATAGGGTTTCCACTTTGATGATCACTTAGCTCATAATAGCATGGTCCCTAAGTGAATAGTTATTTCTGTAGGGACAGGGTTGTGCACATTAGTCTGAATGGAAGAATTCTCCACAAAAACAGAACTGATAGGATGCTCCCATAGTAGTCTTTTACATACTGTCTCAGCCTGAACATCACAGAGAAGGAATGGCCCAGCTCAAGAAGCTGCTAAATTGCTACAAACATGGTTGGGTCTTAGTAAAAAAGGAGATGAATTTAGATATGAACACATCACTACAGCACTTACCATTGTAGAAAGAAATACAGGAAGGAAATGCTACTCACGGCTGGGACATTTTAAGAGTTAAGACAGACAATGTCTTGAAGAAGTCATAGCAGAAGAACCAGGAACTCATTAGGTCCTTGAGCTAAGCACTAAACAAGTGTTTTCATTTAGGAGTTCACTAAGGGTGATTCTACAGCTGAAACAAATGACACAATCAGCATGATGTCATTCAAGTAAGCAGGTTTCATGAGCCTCAAATAGTCCCTAGTTAGACAAACGGAGGCATCTGTTGTGGCACAGAATTGAAAATGCCTGTTGAAAAGAGGCAGGAAAGGCTTCTTTATAAGGCAGAACCCACAGATCATATAGCATAATAGCAATAGGGTTTTATATTAATAAATTTTAAAACACATGTAGTAAAAGAATTAAGAACTACTATATTAACCTTAAAATTACCCGGGGCTTAAAATTTCATTCAGTTCCTCTGCTCAACAACAACAACAAAAAAGCCAAAAATCTACTATTTCAAAAAGAACTAGAACAAATTTCCTGTAGCCTGAGCTAATGACTTAGGTCCCAGGATGGTATAAACAGGACCATATCAGAAGATAAGACTTGGTCAGGTAGAAGTGTGTTATTATGGACTAAATTGTGTCCACCCCCCACCCCAAATTCATATGTTAACCCCAATGTGACTATTTGGAAATAGAGCCTATAAAAATGTAATTAAGTTTAAAGACATCATCAAGGTGGTGTCTTGATCTGATAGGATTAGAACCCTTAGTGTCTCTTTAAGAAGAGACAGCAGAGAGCTAGCTCCTGCTCTCTATTGTGTATAAGCCATCATCATACCATAAGTCTATTTCACCATCTACATCAACCTCAATCATGCTAACCTTTACTTACCGTGTACCTTGTGCAAGGCACTTAACTTCTCCAGGGTTCATTATCCTATTCGGTAAAATGATGGTAATAGGACCTAATTCAAACATAAGTAAGGATTAAATGAGTTACTGGATTTAAAGTGCTTAGAACAATTCTTTGCACATATTAAGCACTCATTTATATCAGTCATTATTCCTTAAGGAACCCATTAGACCTCCAGAATACTAACTCTTCAGAAATAGCCCTTCATTTATTTTTACTTCTTATATAGTAATTTTGATTTTGAAAACGTTTTCGAATTGAAACATAAAATTAATAAAACAAGGTATAACTCACTGTAACCTTTGATTAAGGCTGTGTTTTACTTTTAATTGATTTGTTGTTCTATCTTTTAAACTCTATAAAAGAGCAAGTTCCTCAATGACCAAAGCTAACAATCGGATCTGTTTTGAGGGACATTCAAAGATAAAAAATATCTAAGAAGATCAGTGTGCTTTATTTCTTTGGTTGTGAAATAGTACCTAAATGGGGAACAATATGACTTCCTCAAGAGATATAAATAATCTTTTATATTCATCTGGTGTTCAGAATCATATTAGAACCCCAAAGTAGAGCCTTCCAGAGCACCTCATGTTCACTAAGGGACACAGAAAAATACATATGTATACAAAAGTCTAGCATCTGTCTATTGCAGGATTGGAAAATAGAGATGGAGAATCAAGTTAGTTTCCTGTTATCAACCCCCAAGAGAACCAATGACGGGCTTAGCGAAGGCCCATAGCAAGTGAGTAAAGCCTTGTAGCAGAGATACTCCTTCCATCTAGTCTTAATATTTGCATAATAGCTGCTCAGACTAGCAGGAGTATGATTCAAGGGAACCAAAGTTGTGATAACATCCCCACCCCTGGATTGGGGGATGGGTAGCCAGTTACCTGATATAACCTACACCACTGAAAGATACAAATACATGATTGAACACTCTGTTAATGTGAGGAAGACATGGAGCCACACCTTTTGAGGATATTCAGCCAGGAAGAGCATGCCAGGATAGTGTTATGAGTGGTAAGAGGTGATCACTAAATTTCTGTTAAAGAAAGTTGATTTTCATGAGAATAAAGGCAACTAGAAAATTGTTTGAAGAACAGGGTTTTCTTTAGCCCAGTCATATATCCATCCTCCAGTTTCTGCTGTCTACAGGAATAGTCCTCAGGCCTGTTGATGATGTCTTCATAAAAAAAAAAAAGAAGAAGAAGAAGAAAGAAAAACCTCTTTACTGAGATATAATTGACATATAACAAACTGAAGTTTTGCGAAGGCTATAATTTGAAAAGTTTTGTCTTATGTAGACAGTCATGAGCAATCATCACAATCAAGATAATAAACATTGTCATCACCCCCCAAAAATGTCCTGCCCCTCCCTACCTTCCATCCCTATTTCCTGGAAACCAATGATCTACCTTCTGTTGCTATAGATAAGTTTACTATTTTTGAATTTTATTAAATAAAATCATGCAGCATGTACTTTTATGCCTGTCTTCTTTCACTCAGAATAATTACATTGAGATCCATCCATATTATATTATGTATATTCATTCCTTTTTATTTCTCAGTGGTAGTGCTCCATTGTATGTATATATCACAATTTGTTTATACATTTAGCTGTCAATGGACATTGGGAATGTTTCCACTTGAGGGTTATTACAAATAAAGCTGCTATGAACATTTGTGTAAAGTCTTTATATAAACATATACCTTGAGAAGGAGGGAATCCTTCCCAACTCATTTTATGAAGCCAGTATCACCTTGATACCAAAGCCAGGAAAAGACACAACAGAAAAGAACACTACAGACCAATATTCCTTATGAATATGACTCAAAAATCCTCAATAAAATACTAGCAAACAGAATTCAACAACGCATCCAAAAAATAATCCATCATTACCAAGTGGGCTTCATCCCAGGGATGCAAGGATGGTTCAACATATATAAATCAATAAATGTGATTCACCACATAAACAGAAGCAAAAAGAAGGCCATATGATCATCTCAGTAGATGAAGAGAAGGCATTTGACAAAATCCAGCACCCTTTCATGATAAAAACCCTCCACAAACTAGGCATAGAAAGAACATATCTCAAAATTATAAAAGCCATGTATGACAAACCCACAGCCAACATCATACTGAATGGGGAAAAGTTGAAAGCATTTCCACTAAGAACTGGACTAAAACAAGGCTGCCCACTGTCATCACTTCTATTCAACATAGTGCTAGAAGTCCTAGCCAGAGCAATCAGACAAGAGAAAGAAATAAAGGCTATCCATATTGGAAAAGAAGGATCGAACTATCACTTTTGCTGACAATACGAGACTCCTGGGATTGATAAATAAATTCAGCAAAGTCTCGGGATATAAAATCAATGTACACAAATTGGCAGCATTTCTATATACCAATAATAGTCAAGCTGAGAGTCGAATCAAAGACTCAATACCATTCACAACAGCAAAAAAGAAAATAAAATATCTGGGAATATACTTAACCAAGGAGGTGAAAGATCTCTACAAAGAGAACTATAAAACACTGAGGAAAGAAACTGTGGATAACACAAACAAATGGAGAAACAGATCATGCTCTTAGATTGGTAGAATCAACATTATTAAAATATCCATACTACCCAAAGTGATTTACAGATTCAATGCAATCACCATCAAAATGCCAATGGCATATTTCACAGATCTAGAAAAAATAATTCTACACTTAGTTTGGAACCAGAAAAGAGCCCCAATGGCCGAAGTAATCTTAAGCAAAAAGAACAAAGCTGGAGGCATCACATTCCCAGATTTCAAACTATACCATAAAGCTATAGTAACCAAAACAGCATGGTATTGGTACAAAAATAAAGACCTAGACCAATGGAACAGAATAGAGAATGCAGACACAAAATCATGTACCTACAGCCAACTGATCTTTGAAAAAGCAGACAGCAATGCACACTGGGGAAAACAAGCACCATTATTCAATAAATGGCGCTGGGAAAATTGGATAGCCAATGAAACAGGACCCCTGTCTCTTGCCATCACAAAAATTAATTCGAGATGGATAAATGACTTAAATGTAAGACATGAAACCATAAACATTCTATAAGAAAACATAGGAGAAACTCTTCTGGATATCAGTCTAGGCAAAGCATTTATCACCCTAATGACAATTACTGCAACAACAACAAAAATAAATAAATGGGAATTGGTTAAATTAAAAAGCTTTTGCACAGCTAAGGAAATAATCAACAGAGTAAATAGACAATCTACAGAATGGGAGAAAATATTTGCAATCTACACATCCAATAAAGGGCTAATATCCAGAATCTACAAAGAGCTCAGACAAATCAGCAAGAAAAAAAAAAAAAACCTAACAATGCCATTCAAAAGTGGGCAAAAGACATGAACAGAAGTTTTTCAAAAGCAGATGGACAAATGGCCAATAAACATATGAAAAAATGCTCAACATCACTAATCATCAGGGAAATGCAAATTAAAACCACAATGAGATATCATCTTACTCCTGTTATAATGGCTTTTATTAAAAAGTCCAAAACAATAGATGCTGGCATGGATGCAGAGAGAAAGGAAACTTGTACGCTGTTGATGGGACTGCAAATTAGTACAACCTCTACGGAAAACAGTATGGAGATTTCTCAAAGAACTAAAAGTAGACCTGCCATTCGATCCAGCAATCCCACTACTGGGTATCTACCCAAAGGAAAAGAAGTCATTTTATCAAAAAGACACCTGCACCCGAACATTTATTGCAGCATAATTCACAATTGCAAAGATATGGAATCGACCCAAGTGCCCATCAGTTCATGAGTGGATTAACAAAATGTGGTACATGTATACCATGGAGTACTACTCAGCCATAAAAAGGATGAATTAATGCCTTATGTAGCAATTTGAAAGGAATTGGAGACCGTTATCGTAAGCAATGTATCTCAAGAATGGAAAAAACAAACACCACATATTACTATTTAATACTCTCTACTAGATGGTACTACTATCTAGTACTCTCTAGTAAATTGGAACTAATCCTTGGGCGTACAAGTGCACAGAGGGAAGTAAAAGTCATTGGAAATCAAGCAAGGGGGACAGGGAAAAAGGGGAGGGGCAAAAACCCACCTAACAGGTACAGTGAACACTATTTGGGTGATGGGCACATTTATAGCCCTGATCCAAGCTATGTAACAAAAACATCTGTACCCTCTTTATATTCTGAAAGAAAAATTAAAAGGAATGGAAACAAACTGTTAATACTGGATATTGATTAGGGTGGTAACTGAGCCACTTTGGTTTGGAGTAGCAAAACTTTTGGAATCAGTTACTGATAATAAAAATTTCTAGTATAATATGGAAATAATAGAAACTTAATTTCAGACTCTAACAAAGTAGATGAGTAAAGAACTGCAAAAAAGGTAGCAGGTCAGCTAAAAATTTATTTTCACTGTTCTCGCTTAGCAAAAGCATAGGTGAACTTTACCCTTTCTGGATGGCAGGTGGAGCTCCAACCAAAGGAAGGTGGACAACTGTAATTGATAAATTGGCTACACAGGTACCTGTTAAATGTTAAAAATAACTCCTTAGGATTTATCAGAATGAAGTAAGGGAGGAGTGACTCGTACGTACCCAGGAAAAGGCAAATGCCTGCTGCCCCTCCTTTGTGATATAGATGGTCAAAGCTTATTGAAGCCACAGAAATGCTTCAGTTGCTGGCAGTATCAGACTGACTATATGAAGACAGAAACAAGATTCCAAGTGGGATGTCCCTTACCCAGGTTATGAATGACACTGTAATAAAAGAGGCACCACCAGAATGGGTATCTTTTACGGCTTCACTCTTGTGACTCAGGACATAAAATGCCAATTACAAGGCATTATTTTTTGTAGCTTTCTTTTCTTTAAAGGTCTTTTTCTGACTTTGATATCAAGATACTAGCCTCATAGAATGAATTGAGAGTGTCCCTTCCTCCTCTCTTTTGTGAACGACCTTGTAAAAGATTAGTACTATGTGTTCTAATATTTAATAGAATTCTCCAGTAAAACTATCTGGGCCTGAGCTTTACTTGCTGAGAATATTTTTGAATACTAATTCAATTTCTTTACTTGTTATAGATCTATTCAGATTTTCTAATTCTCGTGTCATTTTTGGTAATATAAATCTTTTTTATTTTTTTAATTTCATCTATTTATGTAAATTGTTGGCATAAAATTGTACATTAAATTCCTTTGTAATTCTTTTAATTTCTGTAGAGTTGCTAGTGATATCTCCTTCTGCATAACTGATTATGATAATGTGTGTCTTCTCTCTTTTATTTTCTTGGTCAGTCTAGCTAAAGTGTGTCAATTTTGTTGGTATTTTCAAATAACCAACTTTTGGTTTTATTGATTTTTCTCTATTATTTTTCTGTTATTCATTTCCTTGATTTCCACTATAATCCCAATTATTTCCATATTTTTGCTTACTTTAGATTTAGTTCACTCTTCTTTTTCTACTTTTTTAAGGAGGGCGCTTACTTAGGTTACTGATTTGAGACCAGAAGTCCTACTTTGGCTATATCCCATAAATTTGGGTACGTTATACTTTCTTCTTCATGCAGTTCAAAATATTTTCTAATTTCCCTTGTGATATTTTTTTATCCATGGTTAATTGATATGTGAGTGATTTTTAACTTCCATTTATTTGGTAATTTCCCAAATTTATTTCTGCTATTGATTTCTAATGTAATTCTGTTTTGTTCAGATAATATACTTGATATTACTTAAAATCTTTTTAAATTGATTGGATCTGTCTTGTATTAAGACCTAGCATAGTATCCATATTAGTTTTCTATTGCTATATAACAAATAAATTATCTACTTAGAGGCTTAATACAATCCAAATTTATTATCTCTCAGTTTCCTTGGGTCTGGAGTGAATGGGTTCTCTGCTCATGATCTCACATGGCTGAAATCAAGTATTGGCCAGGGTTGCAGTATCATCTCGGGCATGGGGTCCTCTTTCCAGCTCATTCAGGGTATTTGCAGCATTCAGTCCCTTGCGACTCTGAGAATTAATTTCAAATTTCTTGTTTTCTGTCAACTGGGAGCCTCTTAGAGGCCATCCACTTTTTCTTGTCACCTAGCCTTGTCTACAAGATGGCAACTGACCTTTTGTGGCCAGTAGGAGAATGTCTCTGCTGCTTCTCTTGAGTTCCTCTGTCTCTGACCTCTAGACCCAGATTTAAAGGGCTCCTGTGATTATATCAGGCTGCCCAGATAATCTCCTTTTGATTAACCCAAAGTCAACTTACTGGTAACCATAACTGTACCTTTGAAAGTCCCTTTGCCATATGACATAGCATAATACTGGGAGGGATATTTCATGATATTCACAGATTTCACCCAAATTCTGGGAGGAAATTACACAAGGGCAAGGATCATTAGGAGTCATCTTAAAATTCTGCTTACAACATGGTCTGTGCTGGATAATGTTCCATGGGCACACTTGAAAAGTTTGGGTGTTCTGCAGGCTGTAGGTGGAGTGATATGTGTATATATAAAGTGGATTGAGAGGGTTAAGTCTTTTATTTCTTTCTTGATTTTCTGTCTAGTTTTTTATGAGTAAATAAGAATAGGTTATTAAAATCCATCTATTACTGGTGAATTTTCAAAGTCTTTCAATTCTATCATTCTTGCTTCATATATTTGGGGTCCACTGTTAGGTTAAATTTACTTACAATTGTATCTTCCTGCAGTTTATCATTATAAAATGTTCCTTTTTCTCTCTAATAATATTTCCTATTTTAAAGTCTATTTTATTTGATATGAATATAGCCATTCCAGCTCTCTCATAGTTATAGTATGGTAAATAATTTTTGCAGATATAAATAATAAACGATTTTTGAAAAATTCATAGTTACCCCTACTGATGACATGTGGAGACATTGTAAAGGACAAAGGTTGCAGGTGTGATTTCCTATGGTCAAGTTAGCTGGTTCCAGGCAATTCTGCAGAGAGGCACAATTAGCACCATGGTTTGTCTTTTCTGATTACCTGGAGGGCAAAATTGTTCCTCATTATGACCACAAGGTATCAGTAGAGTCAACTGTGTAGAAACTGAAAAAGGCCATTAATTCTAAAATCTTTCTCTGCAACAGATGAATCCTTGGGATTTTCTAGATATAATATCATATCATCAGCAAAGAGCGAGAGTTTGATCTCATCTGTCCCCATTTGGACACCCTTAATACCCCCTCTTGCCTAATTGCTGTAGCGAGGATTTCGAGCACCACGTTGAATAGAAGTGGAGATTAGAGAAATGTAAATCAAAACCACAATGAGATATCACCTAACCCCAGTGAGATTGGCCTCTATCAAAAAATCCCAAAACAACAAATGCTGGCGAGGATGTGTAGAGACAGGAACACTCTTACACTGCTGGTGGGACTGCAAATTAGTGCAACCTCTGTAGAAAAGAATTTGGAGATACCTCAAAGAGCTAAAAATAGACATACCATTCGATCCAGCAATAGCACTATTAAGCATCTACCCAAAAGAGCACAAAACATTCTATGATGAAGACATCTGCACCCGAATGTTTATGGCAGCACAATTCACTATGGCAAGGATGTGGAAACAACCCAAGTGCCCGTCAATCCATGAGTGGATTATTAAAATTTGATATATGTATACAATGGAATATTACTCAATCATAAGAAACGACAGTGATCTAGAACCTTTTATGCTTTCCTGGATTAAACTTAAGCCCATTATCCAAAGTGAGCCACCACAAGATCAGAAGAATGGGCTCCACTTGTACTCGCCATCAAATTGGTACTAACTGATCAACACTAGGGTGCTCACATGGCAGTAATACTCTCCAGGGCCTAGGGGGATGGGGAGGGTGTAAACCCGCAACTAAAGGACATGGGGAGCATTGTAGGGGGGAAGGACATGCCTTTAACCCTCGCTTGGGTGAGGCAAAGACATAAAGTGTAACCATAATGTTGTACCCTCATAATACCCTGAAATAAAAAAAAAATCTTTCTCTGCAACAAAGGGAAAACAGTTTATTACACAGTCTGAGACTCCCTGTTTAGAGAGTTCTACAGACTTTGTTGAAGACATGGAAGATTTGATGAGAACAATAAGGTTCAAAGTCCCAGAGGTGTATTCGGGTTAACGTTTATTTTAGTCTTGGAGGACCAAATCGAACTAGGGAAGTAAAAGGAGAAGGGAAGAAAATGGAGAATAAAACTCAAGTTAACTGAGCATCTTCTATGTGTCAGATTTAATGGTAACTGCTTTACAAATGTTATTTCAGTACATCATCGTATCTCAAGGTAGACCCCACTCTCATTTGACTCAGGCTGGAGGGGTGTTGCTACTTGAAAGAAAACGTGTGGATGGCTGACTTAGCAGTTAGGTTGAGCCTGGGATAAAGAGTGGCTTCGAGTGCTGCCTAAAGAGCTGTCCACCTTCTCTGATAAATAAACCGAAGCTGAAGAGAAGCCCAGGAGGGACCCCGGATATCAGAAATTTTACAGGTGGCGGTGTGGTGGTGATGAAGACATGGTGGCCAGGGGTGAGGAACAAAGCTGGAGAGGGAGCACAGTAGATAAATACATCAGTTGTATCTTCTGGGTCATATTCCTGCCCTGTGGCGGGAAGGTGGCACCATGTGATTGACACTGGAGAGATAAGAGTTCTCACAGGAAAGTCTCTCTCTCTCTCTCTCTCTCTCTCTCTCTCTCTCTCTGTCTCTCACGCACATGTTTATTGTCTACATTCTTTTAAGCAGAATAAGGTATTGCTCAAATAGTGTTTGGTGCCCCATATGACAATTTCATTGTCATCTTTGTTTCCCCTATTTAACTATAAATTCCCTAAAGCCAAGGAGCATATCTTATTCACCATGATAACCCTGGCATCAAACCCGGTGTCCAGTGCCCAGTAAGTATCAATAAAAGTGGCATGTCCACAGTAGGTGAATAACAAAGAGAAATCGTGTGGGAGGGAGGAGGGCAGAGGACAGGGAGTAGACATCATGAAGAGACAGTTTGCAGAAAAAGCTAAAACCGAAGGAGCTAACATTCCAGTACCAGACTGGGAAAAAACAGCAGGGAAATTGAGCCTCAAAGGTCTGATACAATGAGTATGACCCCTGCCATGGTGGGTCAGGGCAAGGAAAACATGACAAGATCTTTCAAAGAAATGGAGTTCACCTGAAATTGAGAAAACCTTTCTACACCTGTGTGTGCCTTTATACTTGTGTGCATCTATACTTGAACAATTGTTCTTTCTTACTGTGAATTAAGAAAAAAATTATGAACTAGTTGTCTCTTAAGAACAGAGAAGTGGTTAGCTTCTGTTTGCTTATTTGTTTTGTTTTGTTTGAATATTTGGTGGTGAGAAAAAGGCTGTTCAAGTTCAGGTTTATATCTATCATTGTTGAATTACTCTGTGTTTAAAGGAAAAATAGCAAAGTCAGTTTTCAAATAAAACATGCACTCAAATATTTTTATTTTGAAGCCAGCTACTTTTATACACCCTAAACTTCATCATAGGGAGCTTGTCTCCATGAACTAATAAGTAAAGTACATGTGTTAAAACACTATTGCCTATTATAAAGGAGTCTGAACAACCAAAAAACTCAGTTAACTCATGTTGACAATTAAGGGGTACAAGAAAACATTTCCCCTTTGCATCGCCATGACCCACTGAATCATCATCATTCTGCCTAGTTTTCTGAGGACCATCTATGACTATTGGAACAGTCTAGGAAAAGGTAATTTATAGCTCTGTGCTTTTGTTGAAGTCAGTATAAGGCAAATCAAGAGACCCTCATTCAACATACATATTCAATGAGAAGAAAACAATTTTTAAAAATGTTCATTGCCTAACAAGCTCACATTTAGGAAACTGAAACTTTGCTTTTTAAATAATTATTAAGTTTTCTATATTATCCTGAAGACCAACTTTCTGATGAATATTCTACAAACACCCCCCACCCTTTTTCCTAAGGATTCTGTAGCTCTTGATATCCAGGGCCACTCTTCTTTGAGGTCGTGCTGGATACATCCTTGTAACTCTAAGGCAGGAAATGCACAACCTAAAAGAAACAAAATATACCTTCAGACTCCACTCGGGTTCAACTTTTCATATATATTAAATATATACAAATATATCTTGATGGCATTTCCTCCAACTTTATACATAGGATTCTCAGCTATTCCAAGATGAGTATAGCACATCATAAAATTCTTCATATAATTGTCGTTCATTAGCCTAGTATTCATTCTGTTCTCTACAATAAAATTTTGGACAAATCGAAGCTTTTTAATTCAGTTACATGAGGACAGGAATCCATGGTTGTGGTAGTGCAGTGTCGCATGTAATTTGGTTCAACAATAATTTTTTATACCTTTAAGGCGAAAAAAGAATTTTAAAATCACGAGAAGGGAAAAGCAGAGCATAACACATTTACTGAATCTAGTCCTATGTTCAAACGCCCTTTACCAAGTCGAGACTGTTAAAGAGACTGGTGGCTGTGGCTGAATCTATCCCTGCTTAGAAGGGAGGCACGCCAGGTTCTCGTGTCGTAAGCACAGGCACAAGCTCACGGCACAATGCCAGACAAGTCATTTAACTTCCCAGAGCATCAGTTCTTGCACTGGAAAAATGGGAGAATTGAAAAAGTTGACTTCTCAGGCTTAACTGTCTTCATGTCCAGTGATCCTCAGCTGGTCAGCTACTTGAATTGCCATTCCTTATCTGACTGTCTTCCATCACCATCGAAACCACCTCCCACGTATATCTTATGAGCAACTGATTGTTCCTTCTGCCACTCTAGGTGGCCAGCACACTCACCCTGTTGAAGTCAGGGTAAGCCTGTTTCCACCAAAGCACAGCTGTGAGCACAGCTAGGCAGAACTGCAGCACCGTGCAAATCAGCATCAGAGACAAAGCTCCCTGAAAGTCAGGAAATAAGAGATGGGTATTGCTTGAGTCAACCGAAAACTTCATGCCTGTTTGGGAGATGACTGTGGAGATAAAGACCATCTTGACCATCAGAGAACAAAGTAAGGATATTGTCAGGAAGAGAATAGTATCCTCCCATACCTCACGGTTGGCTCAATTCAATCCCTTCACTCATTCATTCTCTCGGGAGGAGGAGAGGCAACGAGTGGGAACTAAATCAACCAACCCATTTTATACACTTGTTTCTGACCTCTTTGAGACACATAATTCCGATGACATTGTTCACTCAGTAAGAAAGGAGCGTGGTGTAATGACTCCCAGGGTGGGGAATCAACAGCTCCCAATTCTAGTCACACCTTTCCCGCTTAGTAGCTATGTGAGCCTGGACAAGTCACCTTTCCCTAGCTCCTGCTTCCTCATTTCTCAAACATGCATGATAATATTTCCTTCTCGGAGACTTGTGAGGATCCATAGGTTTTGACTGTGCAAGCCCTTTGTAAAATTCAATATTGCCACCCCTTTCTATATATCTGAACCCTTTTGAATTTTTTTTTGGGGGGGGGCCCGTTTTGGTCGCTGTAAGAGTTAGAAAAAAATCATCAAGGTGGCAAACTGCCACAGTTGCTAATAACTCAAACCAATTCAAAAAAGAAACTACACCAAGAGGTAGGTTCTGCCATTTCTCTCTTGAGGCATCCTTCACGACAAACTGGCCATCTGATAAAAAAGGGAGATAACTTGATTGCATACATCTCAAGTTCACAGTATTTACACACAGTTAAAAAGGAGATACAACTTGTCTCCGTTACCTAGAAATTGTCCCAGCAAGCAAGCTCAACATAATATCCCTTATTTATAACGTAAAATTGTCCTATCATAAATTTATACTTTATCCACTACAAAGACTCCTCCCAAACTTCTCTCCAGAATTTTTCCGATGGTGGAATGGGTTGTGTCAGGTGATAATTTATACCAATTACTATCAGCCTCATTTGCATATACTTTTTCTCATTATAATATCATTAACTTGGGGAGAAGGAAAGCCAGCTTTATAAAGAATGGCTACAAGCATGAATTTGACCAGACATTTCTATCTGTCCATCTTCCATCTGACTTTGGCTTATCCCACCTTTACGATCGCAGGACAACAAGTAGTTCACAACCTCCTTATTCTTATGTTGCCTGCTTTTTCTCTCAATGCATTGCTGACGATATACATGCCCCTTAATCTTCCAATTTAAGACATATTATTTCTGTTAGCCAAACTTCATTGCTTTCCTTGTTCTGAAGAGATAGATTTCCTTACAATCATCATCAGTTAACATTCTCCATCTCCCTATATTTTTTATCTCCTAATTTAATATATCACACTTCGTTAAGTTGTAACAAAAAGCAACAATGGTGTTGCCATCTCACCTGACCAGTACTACTGGTTACTGTGGTCACAGCAATGGGGTGACCTTGCCTTCTAATTCCCTATTTTCTACTCTCCATTTCTTAGTACTGGGTCTGATGCCCTCGCAGACCAGCTTAACTCCCCACTGCACACACATGCCAGGTTTCCTTATTGGCATTTCCTGATCACCTGGGCTATGTTTGCCTTTCTTAATTCACCAATCCATATACCAAGATCTGTTTGATGAATTCGTATTTTATGCCTCTAAAATTGAATCGGTTTGATAATTAAGAAACTCTACCAACAATAAGTTTTAGGTTTTTTTATTATTAACCTTATTTGACATGTACTCTTCAATGTCACTCTATTAGTATGTAATCCCATAGCCTAGCTCCTTAATCTCATCCACGCAGTCCCCTTTCGTTTGTACGACCATGGGGGCTTCCCCCAAATGCCCAAACCAGAAAGAACAGAGAGATTTTCAAAAGAAGGAATAACAAGACATCAAAGCTGACAGAAACCTCGTGAAATTAGAACATCCCATCTAAAAATACTTACAAACAGACTGGTTTGGGCCATAAAGCAGTCCTTTACATATGGCTCAAAAGAATAGAAACCGTAAGCTTCAGCGGGCCTGTTATTTTTGTCCAACTGACACTGGGCTGAAGCAGGAGTCATAGCAGCCAGGGTGACACAGAGGAGGATGAAACCCACTAGAGCAGACAGAATGCTCAGAATGCTTCCAGCCAGGCTGCCTTGAACCTAAAAGAGAGAGAGTAAGGATCACTGCTAATGAGCACCAAATGTCTCTTATACCTCTCTACCATTACACTACAAACTGTTCCCTTATCTGTTTCCTTCAGGCGGTCTGGGATTGACCATTCGTTTGTGTCTGGCTCCCCAGCAGCTAGTAAAAGTCTCTGAACCTAGAAGGCAAATCTTGGCTGAGCGAATTAATACATAGAAGCTTTCGCCCTTCGGCAGGACTTCAGTGGTGTGGCAGAGAATGATGCTCTCCTAAATTCTTTACCCTGGACTGATAGCAGGGCCTCCGTGAGGCTTTGCCTGAAAAATCACCAAGGGAGTGTGACCAAAAGCAAGGGTGACAGTATACCAGATATAGTCTCTGTCTCTCACAGCTCATTCAGAAACTCCGCATGGAAGCACCAGTCACAGGTGGAGCAGTTCGCTCTTCTTCGCACGCTACCTTCCTCAGAAGCAGACCCTTTTGGGCATGGTTCTCAGTCTCAGGCAGGCCCAGGAGCCTGGACGGGCATGTGATCGGTGGCATCAAGGGTCACATACGGATGGCTATAGGCAGAGGTCTAGATGCAGGGCCAAGGATGGCGTGATGTGGGAGGCAGTGTGAGGTAGAAGAAAAAGGTCTGGACTGATGTCAGGAAACCGAGGTCCACAATGCTGTGTTTGCCTCTGCTCTGTTTCCTTGGGTCCTCAGTTCCTCAGTTTTACTTCACACTCTGGGTCTGCTTTCCACATTAAGGAAGTGAGTGAAATAAATATACTGATAGAGAAATGGCTTCCTTTCTGTCCCAACTCACAGGAAACAGAATTGAGTTAAGACCACTCTGAGAGCTATAGTGACAGGTTGCTGGGCTCCGGGGCCCATCCCACAGCCACACGTTGGAGTGTTACTCCATCCTATATGGGGCCTCTTCTTTTAGGAACGCAGCAGTTGATGCTTTGGGGCTCCAATTTCCCAAAATAATGACTAAAGTTCATGTTCCTGGGCCTCCTGACAGCCAGTATCAGTCATGATGCCTGGAGTATGTATTTCTTAGAATAAGCTAGGTTTGTTCTCAGATGGTACTTTTCTTCAGTCTCAAATAGGGCTACTATAATATGTGACAAGAGTAGAATTCACTATAAACATTCGAGTGCAGATGTCTTTATTATAGAATGTATTTTTTTCCTTTGGGTTGATGCCTAGTAGTGAGATTGCTGGATCGAATGGTATTTCTATTTTTAGCTCTTTGAGGTATCCCCAAATTACTTTCCACAAGGGTTGTACTAATTTGCAGTCCCACCAGCAGCAAGAGTGTTCCTATCTCTAATACTCTCGGGGTGCCAGTCAGGTTGGGGGGTGGGGATACAGGGGCAAACCCACAGCTAATGGAAGTGGAGCGCACTGTATGGGGGAAGGGCACGCTTGTAGCCCTGGCTTAGGCGAGGCAAACGCATTACATGTAACCAAAATGTACCCCCATAATATCGTGAATTAAAAATAAATAAATAACAATTTTAAAAAACGAGTAGAATTCACTAAAGGTTAGATGTCTCTCTTGAACTTGAGTCTATCCCGAGACCACATCCTGTCTCCTTGAGCTGCTTGCACACTCACTGTGGGATTGTTCTTCTCTAGGGTAAAAGCCTCATGTATTTCCCCCGAACGTTTGGAAACATTACTTTTATACCATGTTGTTCAATATGGTTGTAACTAGTCATATGGGATATTTATATTTAAAGCAAAATTATGTGCAATTTAAAATCCAGTTGCAGTAGCCACATTTCAGGTTATCAATAGCCACACGGGGCTACACATTGGGCAGCTCGGATATAGTACATTTCCATCATCACAGAAAGGTCTATTGAACAGCACAGATCTAGTGGTTTGGAGTCTAGTTGGGAGGTCCAAATAATAATCTCTAAATTCTGGTGAGAGAAAGAAAGATATTGTCACTGTCCTAAGCTCTGTGTCTCATTTCCTTGCTGTCTTTGGGAGATTTTTCTAGCCACAGTTTCCAGACTGAGTTTCTGTGCTGTTGCATTACATGACATTCTCTCAAGTGTCCTCAAACATCGACCCCTTGAGGAACGTAGGATTGAGTGAAGACTCAGTGAAACTTTTACAGACTAGAAAAGCTTCTCCCTATAATCTAGATTTCTACTCCCTGCCACTTCCAATTCTAGTTTTTCCTAGAATAAGGGATAGGGGCAGATAAAGTTTTTTTTTTTTTTTTCCTTAACCAGTACTAATGACTAATAACAACTTTTAGCTCTGAAGAATTTATACTCAGACAAAATAAAAGTATTAGCTTCCTGGTGAGACTGATGAAAGAATGAGATAAATGAGATAATCCTTCATATGAACAATGTTTTGACTGGGTTTCTCAAGGGTTTTAATTCATGGGCTTAATAGTAAACCTCAACAAATAGACCTCTTTATAACACTATCAGCTCCTTCACCACTGAAGACCTAAATGTGAAAACCAGTTATCACCAAAATGGCATCATAAGTAAGCAGAATTTTTCTGTAATAGATTCCTGGGCGCTGGGCTAGGGAATAATACAGTACCTTGAGTGTAGACTTTGATTTAAGGTACAATAATTGGAGAACTGTGCTCTGAACAGCAATGTGGAGGATCCAGGCCCAGCTTCTCACTCTAACAAATACCTGCTCTGGAACTTAGTTTCCAGCTTTTCAAGGTGGAGAGACTGGCTGTGAAGGGTTCTAAGTTTCATTTTGGTCCATCAGGTTGTGGGTGACAATTCTCATACTCACCAAATTCTTAGTTGGCCTTTTCTCTGTGATGATT
Organism: Indri indri; assembly: GCA_004363605.1. NCBI lineage: Eukaryota > Metazoa > Chordata > Mammalia > Primates > Indriidae > Indri > Indri indri. Next base: position 10,659 of record RJWJ010009987.1, on the reverse strand, counting down.
GACAGAGAACCAGAAATGACAAACTGCACAGAAAAGAGAGAAAATGGTCAGGTCAGTTTCCACAGTTTTCATGTGCAGAGTAATTACAATGTTACCGTCACGGTGCTTATGGAAAACTCCCACGGGAAAAGCTCTGGGAAACCAATGACCAAAAATGTGAGACCCATTTAAATACATAAATTTGTACTTCTTGCCTGTATAGCATTCAGATAGCATGAGAAAAAAACGAAAAAGTAGATATGAGCAGGAATCTATCCTAACAAACAAAACAAGGACTTTAAAACCCAGGGAAGAAGTTGTGTGTTTTTAACTAGATGAGAAAATTTTGGAATAAGATGTTCTCTAGAGAAGGACCTAAAAGAAATTATATAGAAAAAACAGAACAGGGGATAATCATGTGGATTTTGTCCTTCATTATATTGATGTGATGTTTCACATTTATTGATTTATGTATGTTTAACCATCCTTGCCTCCCTGGGATAAATGTCACTTGATCATGGTGAATATCTTTTTAATGTTCTGTTGAATTCAGTTTGCTAGCATTTTGTTGAAGATTTTAGCATTTATGCTCATTAGTGACATTGACAGTAGATGGTTTTTTGTTTGTTTATTTGTTTGTTTGTTTTCCTTGTATTATCTTTGCCTGGCTTTGATATCAGGGTAATGATGGCCTTGTAAAATGGATTTGGAAGTACTCCCTCCTCTTCCATTTTTGGAAGAGGTTAAGAAGGATTGGTATTAGTTCTTTAAATGAAAATCATGGGGGAAGCTAGCAGATATGAGAAGACAGAGACATAGGTTTTAACTTGAAGGCTCCCCACGCTAAGGTAAAATAATAAATGAAAGCAGAAGGAAGGACCAGACTGGATGGCAGAAAGCCTTTAAGGCTGTGTTTAAAAAAATCAAAGAAAGTATTCACTCTCTAATGCATTCATGATATAATAGATTAAGAGAGGCTAAGTCGTAGAAAATTCTTTGACAATGAAAAAAAACCAGGACAAAACAGAAGAAAAGCCATGGTTCCTATGACCCCAGCATTAAGCAATTTGTCTATATAAATAAATGCTGAGTCTTAAAACAATTGAGTACATGCCTCTCCAAATGTGGGCTGTGCTTAGTGACTTGCTTCTAAAGAGTAGAGAATACAAAGACGGAAAGAAGTAGGAACTTCACAGTGGAGACACCAGAAAAACACCACCTCAGCCATATGCTCAAGGTTAATTTCATTGGTGACATTATGTTGATAGCACGTACCCTTGACATGACTTGGTGAAAATGAAACTTTACCTCTGTCATCTTCACCTAAAAATTCATCACCCTAGTCTAAACATGAAAAAAGATAGCAGACAAATTGTCGGGTGGTTTCCTGACAATTTCTCCATAATGTTTGACATAGTCCATTAATTATAGATAATAAACACATCATAGGACAGCAGCAGCATGAATCTCGAGAGGCCCCTATGTTCAGAGGCAAATTTAAGAACATTCTACAAAAATCCTGGCTAGTGTTACTTAAAACTTTCAAAGTCACTGAGGGAAAGGAAAGTCTGAGAAAGTGTAGAGTAGCCCCAGGAGATACAGTGACTAAATGTAATAATGCAGTATCCTTGAACAGATCTTGGGACAGAAAAAGGATAATTGTGGAAAACTGGTGAAATTCAAATAAAGGGTTGACTTCAGTTAATAAAACAAGAAAAACGGACCAGATTGACAAAAAGGTGGACTTCTGGATGCATTACAGAAACAAATGCAGAAAAGGCAAGTAATAGCTACTGAGTTGCAGGAAGTTGTCTATAGTCCTACCACCCTGAACATGCCTGATCTCATCTGAGTTGCGGGAAGTTGACGGCGCAAAAAATTATGACAGTGAAGCTTAAATGTGAGAAAGACTCACCCAGAGCAATCTAGAAGAAAGCTGTCCTCTGAGAAAAGGACTGCTAAGTCCTCTTGCACCCCAGACATGGAGCTGTTTCAGAGGAACCTCCAGGACATCAAGAAGCATAAATTGCTCAGCCTGCCCTGGGAACCGCTAAATGCAGCAAAAATTATTTTCAAAATACTTCTTCCCCCATCATGCCCACAAACATCTGTGTGGCTCCTCTGTGAGTGGGTGATGTCCTCCACTGATGCTCATTTTACTGTAGAGAAAGGTCCTTCCCAACTTCATCCTACTTCCTGGGTTTTTGCCTAAACCCTGTGGAGAAGCCACTGGCCTCATCGTAGCTCAAGAAGGTAAGGTGAAAAATAAATTATCTTCAAAAGAAATGTTTATTTGAGCCAGAAAAAAAAAGAGATAGAAAATCAGGCAACTCCTTCCATGCTACTTCACTCAATCCTTCCCTGAGCTACACATACAGGAGAAGACGTCCCACCATTGACTCCTTGCTCCTGGCAGACAGAAACATAGCAAGGTGGCAGTTGAAGAGTCTAAGCTGTTGGCATCTTCCTCCCCTCTCCACCCCATCCTGCCCTCCTCAGGAACTCTACTCACACACAAGGATCCTGCGAATGGGTAACCTGACTTCAACAGGGTAGAAAACACACGGGTAAAATGTGGAGAGAAGGAAGCAGATGCTAAAATGATTCCCAAGTTCAACACCATCACACCAGAAAAGATCTGGATAGCCTGTTGGAAGAGGAAGGGAGACAGAGGATTAAAACCAGCATTTGTAAAGACAGGTCCTTTCCACCCCTCCCATGATGCTTATGCATTATCACTTTTTGCAAGATTCCAGTGGGGATACAGACTGTATACAAGCTCTGAGGTGAGAAATATGAGAAGACGTTTTGGAGGGGATGCTGCTCTGCCACAGAAAACCACTGTCCCAAGCTATGGGGCAAGTGCTCAGCAAGCCTTAAAGTCTTTCTGACTCTCAGGCCCTGGTCTGCCCAGGACCCTTGCTCCCAGCTCACAGCAAGTGCTGGAATCTGTTTTCCCAGTTCTCTGAAACCATGGCTGGGGACTCTTTTTCTGCCTCTTATGGGAACAGGGGACATATGAAAGCCCTCGCACTCTCTCGAACATGGGCAGTGTGGAAGTCCCTCCGCACATTCCCCAGACCCCACCGGACACAACATGGAGCCTGGCTCTGTGTCTCTTCAGCTGAGGATCCTGAAGCTCTGTCTTAAGAGGTGAAGTTTTCCTCCCTGACATCCACCCCAGAGAGTCACAGCTCTAGTAACATTTACCAAGCAGTTTTCTAGACCTTGTGTCACTTAAGCCTCACAAGAACCCATATGATTGTACATATGAGGCAGGGAGATGAGACCCACCCGGCTATGGAACCTAGTCACACAGAGTGCTCCACCTCAGATGGTGTGATTGCAGAGACAATTCTAGACACCAAAACCCTGTCTTTCCCTCCCTGTCCAAGATAGATCCCTTCTTCTCCTCTTCCCTTCATTCAATAGGTTTTCTTTAATAAATCCTGGATTAGAAGAGAGAGACAAAAGAGACAAACAAAAGGTAAATATCATTTCATAAAGAGAGGAGAAAAGAGGGGGAGGAATTGTGTTTTTCCCGTAATTTGCAGTGAAGGAAAAATTCCTTTAAAAAAATCAAGATGGATTATTAAGCATGCAATTAGTGATCACATAGAAAAATGTGTATAAAATATGTCATCATTTGCCACCATGACTTTTGTAAAAGAAAATATAGAGAAGTATAATGTTGCAAAATTACAAAAACAACAAATGTATCAAAAACTCAATTGTTCATATTCAGAATAAGGAAAAAAAGTATTTTTAGAACCAACTCCTGTGGTAAAGTTCTGGGAAATGTAAACATCTCTCCAAGTGGCTTCCATAGACCTGCAGATCAGCCTGGAATCCCTCTGACAAAACTTTAGGGTCTCCACGCTCACAATGGATGTCTAGTCCCAAGTCATGCATAGTCTTTTCCCTCTTCCCCCCACTCCTCTTCAACATGTTCTGAATTGGACTTACCCCAATAATGTCGACTTCATCCTTCAGATATTTCTTCAGGCTATCTTGCCTCTGGTTGGTGGGTTGGGGTTTCTTTGTTTGGGAGAGGTTCGTGCCATTTGTTGAGAGCACTACAATGGTCTCATTGGTCATGGGTTGCGATATCATGATGGTGCTGCGAATGCTGGAAAAAAAATAAATTTAGTTCTTAAAAAGTACAGAGCTTCCAGGTTCTGGCTCTGTAATTCAGTTTTTGCCTATTAGTCCAGACTTGGCCTGTCCTTTAGGGAAAGAAACTGGTAGTATCATATGGAAACCACTGTTTTTCACTGGTAGCAGTTAAAACCACAAAACCTTGGTTTCCTGACAATTTCTCCATAATGTTTGACATAGTCCATTAATTATAGATAATAAACACATCATAGGACAGCAGCAGCATGAATCTCGAGAGGCCCCTATGTTCAGAGGCAAATGGTCACATAAAATTTGCAATATGCAGCAATGTCCTTTCCCCTCATCCTGCCTACAACTGCATTGCCACATAGTTGATGAATTTCATTCTGAAACTACCCCACCAGTCATGAGATATGATTAGGGTTCTCATCTTCACTCTTTTCCTATCCAGGTTCTGTATTACTCAGACTATCTAACTATGCTCATTTATTTTTTGTCTAGTAATACTATTTATGAGCATTAATCCTAGATAGTTTCATCATATTTTACTAGACCTTATCCTGTAGTGCTTTTAATCCTTACAACAACCCCGCATGTTAGTTAGCAAAAGCACGTAAGATAAGAAAATTCAGAATCAAAAACTTTAAGTTATGAGTACAAATAGTATACTTTGCATATATGCATGGCATAGAGTTAGTGCTGAAGAAGCATTTGCAGTTATCATTATTGCTTGGTCCTGTTCACACAACTGGGAAGCTGTAGGCCCAGTCTTGGGCCCCAGCTATCCCTGAGTCCGAACTCTTTGCATAATTCTATAAATCATTCAACTTCTTCCTACTTTCCCACCTAGCTATGGCAGCCTGTGTCTGAGTTTATTCAGTCTTGTGAAGCAGCTACCTGCAGTGGTATGAAAATAAGTCTTAGAGTCCTAACATCCAGATTCAAGGCTGGCCGCTCTGCTTGCTAGCATAAGGATCAAGTTGCCCATGGTGTTGGAGGCTGAACTCAGCTTGGATCTCTTTTCACTGCACTACTGTTGGCTCATGGACTGTCCAGTTTTCAAATTGCCTGAGGACATTTGAAGAGACAAGAGCTCTGCTCCCATTAATTACATGACCATAGGTAAGTGACTCACCAAGATCATGCAGTGAGAAAACAGCAGAAATAGAGTTAAAGCCAGATACTCCAGAGAAACTAGAGAAAATGTTTATAAAAACATTTGCCCACTCTATTTCTAAAATGCTCTAGCATCTCTGAACTGGTCTCAAGGAGCTTCAAGTTAAATTGCCTCTCTACTGGGGTCAAAGCAAGGGAGTGGCGAGCTGAGAAAAGTCTTCCAGCACTGCCTACCTGTGCCCGTGGCTCCAGCTGAGTTCTCAGAAGCTCCCAGGAGGTTTTAACCCTGGGTCCTCGAGCACTCCTATCAATAGTTCCTCTTTGTCTTCATCTTTTGAAAGCCACCAGCCCTTCCTTAGTCTAGTGTTTATGGCCACACAGGATGTGATACTCACAGATTGTAGAATTGTGACATGTGCCTGCACTTCCTTTTTTGTAAACTCCTGGCAACTTCAGAAAAAATACAAAAAGAACCAACTAACGATGGTGAGCTTTACGTGCAAATTGCCACTCCCTGACTGACTTTCCTATTATTAGGCCAGTCTATTCTTCTTGGAGCCTCATTTTTCTAATCCGTTGAATAGGGGAACAACACCAACACTGGCGAATTGTTATAAGGATGAGAGAAAATGTTTATAAAAAGCCTATACTACTTTCAAAGAGCTTCCAAGAATATATGTAACTAATACTCATAGTAGTAGTAATATTGATAAATAATAGCCCATACTATATAATTAACCATAATAATAGCAATAGTTGACTATACTGCTTTCAAACAACATTCAATGATATATAGCTGATACTAGCAATATAGAACATAGAGAAAAACTTCTTTTGTTATTTGTTTATTTGATTTATTTATTTTTTTCATTTTCTAATGCCCCAAGCTTTTGGTAGGCTGAAAGCAGCCTTTCTTTTTCTTTTTTTTTTTTATTTCAGCATATTATGGGGGTACAGATGATTAGGTTACGTATGATGCCCTTGCCCCCCCACCCCAAGTCCGAGCTTCAAGTGTGTCCATTCCCCGGGAGGTGCACATCGCACTCATTGTTTGTGCATATGCCCGTCCCCTCCTCCCCTCTCCCCCCTCCCCCTGCCCAACATCCAATGAATGTTATTCTTATATGTGCACTTAAGTATAGATCAGCTAATACCAATTTGATGGTGAGTACATGTGGTGCTTGTTTTTCCATTCTTGGGATACCTCGCTTAGTAGAATGTGTTCCAGCACTTTCCAGGAGAATACAAGAGGTGCTATATCACCATTGTTTCTTAAAGCTGAATAGTACTCCATGGTATACATATAACACAGTTCCCCAAAAGCAATTACAGCAACAACAAAAATAAATAAATGGGACCTGATTAAAAAGCTTCTGCACAGCCAAAGAAACTGTCACAAGAGCAAACAGGCAACCCACAGAATGGGAGAAAATTTTCGCGTGCTACCAATCCGACAGAGGGCTGATAACCAGAATGTATTTAGAACTCAGAAAAATCAGCAAGAAAAAATCAAACAACCCTATCAAAAAGTGGGCAAAGGACATGAAAGCAGCCTTTCAACACCTGTTGAGCCATTGCCGCCTCCTGTAGAATTACATTCCTCTTCCGGCTACTCCCTTTCCCTAGAATTACATTCCTCTTCCGGCTACTCCCTTTCCCTAACGGTAGACCCTCGCCCTCAGGAAGGGCTGGGCACCTGTAGGGAAGTGGTGAAACCAGAGGGGGCCCCGTGGGGAAGATTCAGCAAGACCTAAACAAATTCAAACACACACTTGGGTTGCCTTCAAGCCTTGGGGAGGATGTTCTTTGGAAGCTGACTTTGATGTACAGGGCAGGAAAACCAGAGCCAGCCACAGCAACTGCACAGCCCCCTCCACAAGCTTCCTTCCTTCTTGCCTTGGGGGGCTGCCAGAATGAACTCAGAAACACACCCTGAACCATCACTCAGAGGACCATGGGCTCTGTACTTAATTCCACACGTGAATTCTTCCAGTGAAGAAAAGAGTTAAGAAATATCATTTAGAAGGTTGGTTTAATCCTTAGAGTCAGAATGATGTGGTCATTACTAAATACCGTCCCTTCGTCTTAAGTTCTAGAGCTGAGTCTGAGAGACAGAATGGACTCATCCAGGAAGCCTCCAACCATTGCTCTTCTGAGCTGCTGGTGCTCCTTCCCCTTTCCCGGAGTGCCTGTTGTACTTCCCATAGGTATCCTGTAGCTTCATAACCATGGCAGCATCCAGTGAAACAGTGGGATGCAGCTCTCCTCCTGAGCTTTGACAAAGAAGGTACCTGGCCCATCCGAGGAACAATCACACCCACTTTCTCTTCAGAGGGATTTGCTAATAAAACCAGTTAAATCTGCCTGCACAAACAAACATTCCCTTTCCCATCTGTTTTCTTCTCTGTACTATTATAATTTTAATGGATCTCTGAGCAACGACACCTATAAGGTGCTTAACCCTACAGAGTACAGACCCAAAAGTGATGTACTTACTATCTTCCCTCGGCACCAGCCCCACTCATTCTCCAAGTGCCAATCTCCTCTCCCTCCGCATGTTTTTCTTCTGGGCTCCAGTAATCTCCAAAGAAAAGACTCCTTTCTTTAGTCTTTCAGCTTCATCCCATCCCACCTTTACATTCTCAGTTGATTCCAGAGTCTGAAGTCTATGAACCTAACTGGGAGGGAAAAAACTGATAGGACAATGACACATGCTGATTAATAGTCTAGCACAGGGTTTCTCAAAGGAAGCTACTAATGACATTTTGGACTGGTGATTCCTCGTTGTGGGGGGCTGTCTGGTGCACGGAAGGAGGTTTAGCAGACTCCCTGGTTTAAGCCAGTAGCAACCCCCACCTCAGGTGGTAACAACCAGAAATGTCACCAGATATTGTCACATGTCCCCTGATGGAAGGGAATCAAATCCCCTCACTCCCATGCTGAGAACCACTGATCTAGGAGCAAAGGGGTTTGTTTGTGCCTTTTGTGTAAAGGAGGGCATGTAAGAAACAGAGCATTATTTTCTTTAAATCAAGTTAATTTCTTGATTTTTATTAAAAAAATGTTTTAATTGTGGTAAAAAACATCATTTACCATCTTAACCATTTAAGTGTACGGTTTAATGTATTAATTATATTCACACTGTTGTACGGCAGATCTCTAGAACTTTTTCATCTTGCAAAACTGAAACTCTTTATCCGTTGAACAACAATTCCCCATTTTCCTCCCTGCCCCTAACCCCTGGCAACCACCATTCTAATTCCTGTTTCATATTAGTTCTATGATTACTTTAGATACCTCACATGAGTGGAATCATACAGTATTTGTCTTTTTGTACCTGGCTTGTTTCACTTAGCATAAGGTCCTCAAGTTTCATCATGTTGTAGCATGTAATAGGATTTTGTAAGGCTGATTAATGTTCCATTGTGTATATATATATGTGTATATATATATATGCACCACATTTTCTTTATATATTCATTTATTGATGGGCATTTGGGTTGCTTCCATCTCTTAGCTATTGTGAATAATGATGCGATAAACGTGAGTGTGCAAATACATTTTCAAGATCACATAATTCATAGATGTCCATTTCTTTAGAGTTGGTTTCAGGAGATTTATTTTGTTCCTTTTGCTTGGACCATGTTTTCCTGTTTCTCTGTATGCTTTATGATCTTTTGTTGAAATTGGGCATTTGAAAAACACCAATCTCCCCCAATCATTACAGACAGGCTTCATACAAACCTTCACTGATCAGCACAGCTAGAGATTCTAGGGGACCCTCAACTCTTTTCTGGGAATGCATCTCTTCTGGGCTTGTGTGTATAATTTCCCAGTTAAAAAGGTTTGCCTGCTTCTTCTCTGGAACCTGTTATCTCTTTCTTCCCCTGGAGTCTGTTTGCAGTACTATGATCTCTCTGGTGTTGAAACATTTGTACTTGCCTTTGTTCTCAGAGGCCCCCAACATGGCACACAAACTATGCAGGTTTGTGTCTGCACTCGAGTCAGGTGAGATAGAAACCAGTCCCTTGGGCAACCCCCGAAAAAGCCAGAATGCTGGACTCATGTTCTACTCCTCTTTCCTTCCTGAAGGAGAAGTTGAGACGTGGGTGTTTTCTCCCACTCAGGCCACACGGTGCCAGAGCAAGAGAGTGGCTCGAGTATGTGAAATGCCACAATTTTTCTACTCATTTTGATGCATTTCTTCCTGGCTTTGCACTCACCTGGGGTGCTTCAACCTCTTAGCTAGTTCCAGAGTTCTCACGAAAGCAATTTAATCCATATATTTTTGGTAAGTCAGTATCTCCATTGGGGAATGAGGGTCCAAGGCTCCCAGTCGCACCATCTTGCTGATGGCACTCAAATTTATTTCTTGTTACTAGATCCAATTTTGCTGAGAGGTGGAAAATCATCCCTTATACCTGTGGCAGAGCCCGAAAGCAAGTGTTTATATGTGACGATGAGGGAGTTGGAGAGTAACGTTGGTGGTCCTCTAACTCTACATACAACTATCTGTGCACGTTCTTTGTAAAATATCCCTTGTTCCTCCTGGTCTGTGAGCTGTTCTCTCTCTCTGGCCTTTCTAGTTCCGAAGCTCTCTATTTGGAGATTAACAAGACCTTAATTCTTTGGACCCAAAACAACCATTCGGGCTTTTATTTCCTAGCTAGGTCCTATCTGCCAGGTACCATCTGCATCTCAGCTTTTATTATCTCCCCTCCAATCCTTCTCCTTCAGGACCAGGGGAATCTTCTTCTAGTCCCTAAGGATATCTGTTCATCTCTTAAGTAGCATGATTGCCCCCTCCATTCCATGACCCCTGTTACACCCCATGCATTACGAACTCTTCTGTCTTGATATATCTTTTTGAAGCACTTACCATAAACTCTTTAGTGGGATATTATTCTTTGGAGTTTTTGAAAACAAAAGCTAGATGCTAGCAGGCAATATCTCCTCTTCTTTCTTCCAATTATATATTCTTCTACTCCTTCCACTTATCCCCCTTCCTTCCTCCCTGTGGACATATTATTTTTTTTTTATTGTTTGTTGTTTATAGGGGTACAGATGTTTAGGTTACGGATGTTGCCCTTGCCCCCCCTTCCCCCCAAGTCCCAGTCCCAAGCGTGTCCATCTCTCGGAGGGTGCGCATTGCACCCTTTGTGTATGCATATATCCGTCCCCTCCTCCCCCTTGCCTCTCCCCCTTCCCCCTCCCTCCCTACCCAACATCCAATAGATGTTATTCTTATGGGGAAAAGAATCCTTATTCAATAAATGGTGCTGGGAAAACTGGATAGCCACATGTAGAAGACTGAACCAGGATCCACACCTTTCACCTCTCACAAAAATCAACTCACGCTGGGTAACAGATTTAAACCTAAGAAATGAAACTATTAGAATTCTAGAGGAAGAAGTTGGAAACACTCTTCTAGACATTGGCCTAGGC
>RJWJ010009986.1:0-48372 GCA_004363605.1 Indri indri | reverse complement strand
TGCTGTATTTGCAGTGAATAGCTCTTTGGTTTGTCATTGCCTTTAAAATTGAATTTATTTGATGACCAGCCTGAGCAAGAGGGAGACCCGGTCTCTACCAAAAATAGAAAGAAATTAATTGGACAGCTAAAAAATGTATATACAAAAAAAAAAAATTAGCCGGGCATGGTGGCACATGCCTGTAGTCCCAGCTACTCGGGAGGCTGAGACAGTAGGATTGCTTGAGCCCAGGAGTTTGAGGTTGCTGTGAGCTAGGCTGACGCCACGGCACTCGCCCCAGGCAACAGAGTGAGACTCTGTCTCAAAAAAACACAAAAAACAAAAAAAAAAACCAAAAAAAAAAATTGAATTTATTCGAGATAATTTTTTGTTTGTTTTTGTAGCTTTATTTAAAACAATTACTTATAATTATTTCCATTATATTGTAATATCATTATTTACTTTCAATATCCATCACTAGCCCTTTCTAATCATTACGCTTTTACTCTCAAGTTCTTAATTTTTATTCATGTCTTGGTATTCCATTGACCAGGTTTATTAGGATATTTGGGTAATAATAGTATATACTTTATACCAAACACTTTTCAAATCTTACCTCATTTACTTCTTACAAAAACCCTAGGTGGATACTGTTATTGTCTCCACCTGAGTGATTCAGAAATCAAGGTTTTTGAGAGGATGAGTAACTTGTCCAAAGCCACGCAGCCGATAAGTGATGAAATTGGAATTCAAACCCTCCTGAGCTGCCATTTCATTCTCATTTTCCCCTTGATCTTACGCCTTTGTCCTCTCTCCGCTTAATTCCGTCAGTCATTTCTAAAAAAATCTCCTTGTGCTATCACGGTAGATTGATTTTAATAGAGGGCAATAATTTACTCAAAAGGAGGATTCTCTAATGGAGTTTTATTTATGTTTTATTTTTTATCTTTTTGACACAAACAATTCTTGTTCCAGATAATGGAGTTTTAAAGATGATTCTAGAAGCTCATAGATAGAGGAGATGGCTTGTGGCAATGGAACTTTCAAAGCACACTAATGATAACTCAGGCAGTTAACCTGCTAGTCTAATTTCTGCAAAGCTGTCTCTATCATACTCTCAGCACTTAATATTTCAACAAGCATTTATTGAATCTTTATTTTGTGTAAGTCGCTGTCCTGTTAGAATATAAAAAACGTTCATGATCATATAAAACATTAATAATAAATACCAAATGAGAGGTGCGGATAATGAGAAGGAGAATTGCAGAAGGGTAAAAAACACTTCTGGCTAGAGTAGACAGGGAAAGGTCCACAGAGGAGTAAAATTCAGCTTTCCATCTGCATTTGACTTGTCACATGACTAAGTTACTAAGTCACTTAATTAAAATTAAGAGAATTTATTATCATCACCATTTCACACAAGTGGCGGCTGTTGCAGAATTGGCTAAATGATGGTAAGACAAACAACCTCTTTGGAAATGATCATATTTACCTTGAGGATCTGGATTTTTTTTTCAACGCAGGTATCCACAGAAACTACCAGATGTAATCCATGTAATGCAACATGAGTTCAAATATAGTCATCCAATATCCCCTGTCATTAAGACAGTCACATGTCTTTCATATATAAAAGTCAATTACACATAAATGGGTGAAGAGTATGTGGATCCCTTATTATTAACACAACTGAGTCATTTGTCTTGTTCTTTGGACTGGGAACCTGTTATATTCCTCCTCAATTGAGTTCACTGAATTCAAGTGAGTTCATCAAGGTGAATTTTCAGTCCCTTTCTTCAGTAGGTTGAACCTTCAATTCAGACTCAGGCTGGCTAAATAGAGGAGCTAGGAGAAATAGAAGAAATGAATTATTAGAGAGATTAGGAAAACAAACACACAAGATTTAACAGCAAAGGGGTAAAAATCTTAGGAGAAGGTGAAAAGCATTTTCATTTCTGTGAATTTGTTGTTAATAAATATTTATAATAAAGGTTGAGCTAGGACATGGCTATTTATCTGAATATACAACCCAGAGAGCCTGTACATTTTCCACAGTCCATTTTTAGTCAAAGCTCATTCTTTTTTTTGATGAATTTTTAAAAGAGATGAGGTCTTGCTATGCTGCCCAGGCTGTCCTGGAACTCCTGGGCTCAAAGGACCCTCCTGCCTCAGCCTCTTGAGTAGCTGGGACTATAGGTATGCACTACCTCACCCAGCTAATTTTTGAGGTTTTTTTAGATGGGGTAAAGCTTGTTGATTGATAGAACACATGTAATAGATTTTCTATTTGACAGAATTTAAAAGTTCAGAAAATTCATCATTTAAGAAATATAGGCTGGGCGTGGTGGCTCACGCCTGTAATCCTAGCACTCTGGGAGGCTGAAGCGGGCGGATTGTTTGAGCTCAGTAGTTCGAGACCAGCCTGAGCAAGAGTGAGACCCTGTCTCTACTAAAAATAGAAAGAAATTGGCCAAACAACTAAAAATAGGCATGGTGGCACATGCCTGTAGTCCCAGCTACCTGGGAGGCTGAGGCAGGAGGATCGCTTGAACCCAGGAGTTTGAGGTTGCTGTGAGCTAGGCTGACGCCATGGCACTCTAGCCCCGGCAACAGAATGAGACTCTGTCTCAAAAAAAAAAAAAGAAAGAAATAAAAACATTTATTAACAATAGATTTACAGACATTAAGAGATTGAAATTAATATTTATTTTGTGCATTGTTGAAGAGGCTATAAGATAAAGAAAACTAATGGGAGTAGCCAAAACATTCATGAACCTTCCTCCTCCAATATCTACTACTTCAATGCACTGGGAGAAACTCACTGTTTATGGGACTTCTATATGGCAAATACTCTTTACATTTAAGATTGAATTCTTTGGTAGATCTTGGCATATTAGTTTTGTTTGAGGTGGGCCGAAAGGTGTGTTTCAGTAAAGTAAATGTTACTTAGGAAAGCAAATGGTTTCAAAGAAAATAGGACAACTAGCTTTGTAATAGTATGTATGGAATCTCTGGATCTATTGGAAAAGCACTCTGCTAACTGCTATACAAACAAACAACAAATAAAACACATGATCCCTGCCACAATGACCCTAGGGTCTCTTTGGGGCAGCAGAAATGCTGCAAGTAAAATAATCTACGCTTTCCTTGAAGGCGGCATGTAATGTTTAAATCATAGATCACACAATTTAGCACAATGTTTGGCATATGGCAGGCACTCAGCAAATGTTTGTGAAATAAATATTGCTTGTAAAATTAACTGAACTGAAGCCTAGACTTATGGAGAAAATCTCAATAAGCATAAGTTCCAATAATTAGAAAAATTTTAAGCAGTATAGAAAATAAGAACAAGGTTCTCTTAGAACCAAAAACCTTTATATAATTTTAAACATGGTTCACACTTTGCTGGGTCAACCTGCTCATTTGTTTTTTTCATTCATTCACTTAACACTTACTTATTGAGCATTTCCTATGTGCCAGCACTCTTTCCAGGTGTTGTGCATAGAATGGGATGATGTTTGAATAGGACCTGGAAAAAAAATGAGGAAATGAGTCATGCTGGACAGCTCACTTAAGGAAAGAGAGTTTCAGGCTGAGGTAACCAGTAAGGGCAAATGGTCTGAGATAGGAGCTTGCTTGGATGTTTAAAGAGCAGAATGAAAGGTAGTGAGGCTGAAACAGAAGCGATGAGGTAAAAAGTAATAGGAGATGAAGTCAGAGGTGAAGGAGGCCAGATCGTGCAGGGCCATAAGGGTCATGGAAGGACTTTGGATACTACTCTGAGTGGGAGAAGCTATTGCATAGTTACATGATTTTACTTGGTTTACCCTGAGGAAGATCCTGGAGGGGAGGGGTTCCCGGTGGCGGAGCAAGGGAGGTGATGGAAAGCGGTAAAGGTAGAAGCAGAGAGACCAGCTATGAAGTTAGGTAATATTCTTGGTGACACATGCTAGGAGAAGTGGCAACAGGAGTGTGAAATGGAATTGTATTTATTCATTTTCTTTACTATTTATGTACTTGGCTTGCTTTTTTTCCTATGACTATTGAAAGTAAGGAAATCTTTCTATGTCTTAAAGCAGTGCTCAAAAATTGGTAAAACGTGTCAATGAATAGATGTAGCCACATACATGTATGCTGAAGAATGCCAAGGAAGAGCAAAAATAGATTGAAGAGGGGTATTATTACTAATATAAAGCAATTTTTGAGTGTTTAGGGTGTTTCAGGCACTGTACAAGCTTTTAAAATACATCACTTAATCTTTCGACAACACTATAAGGTACCATTATTATCTACTCTTTACCAAAGAGATAACAGAGAAAAGTTAGCTAACATGTTCAAATTTACATGTCATAAACAGCAGAGATGGTGCCTGAATCTAAGTTTTTCTTCCTCTGAAGCCCAAATTGCCCAAATCATGTAACGGAGCCAGATACTAAAGAAGAAAAGTCTGGTAAATTAATTTAGTTTCAAGATTTATGTGTCAAAAGGCACAGAATGAAAGAAAACAGCAAATCTCGGAGAGGTACAGGGAGTTTGACCAGAAAGGAGTGACCAAGTATATGCTGCGGCCTAGGGAGACAGTATAGAGAAGTGAGGTGGTTGAAACAGTTAGAGAGAAATAACGAATTGCATACAGGTCCTTAAATCTAAGAGGAACTCTTAGATATGATATAGTCAGTGGCATGGACCCATCGCAGGCTTTCTAAGATGGAGTCGTAAGAAGAAAACAACATTTCATGGCACTCGAAAAGGCAGCTGTGTGACTTTGGGCAAATAATGTAAACCTCGGTTTCTTTCACTATAAAATAGGAGTAACAATAATAGTAAGGACTTCCTAGGATTCTTGTGAGAGTTAAGTGAGTTCATCTCTTTGACCTGCTTGGCACACTTCCTGGTACATGATCAGTGCTTAATGTTAGTCATTATTGCTGTTATATTTTATCATCACTATATATTGCTATTCTCACAGGTATGTACAGAGCAGATTGTAACAAAGATGCAAATCTTTAGTGTTGGGAGAGTACAGACAAGCTGGAGAAATGACTACATAAGGGCGGAGGACAGGAAGATTCGGACTGTGGGGAAGCACACTTCAAAAAGGAAAAATAGCTGCTTGAATCAAGCGGTATGAGTGCTGACTTGGAGTGCTGGTTGGGTTTCATAGGAAATTAATGAAGCTCAAGGAGAAACAGCCAAGTCCAGCTTGGTGAGAGTGGTAGGCAACAATGCAAGACAGGTGTCTTTAAAGAAGACAAGAAGTCAAGGCCTGTGGCTTGGAAGTAGCAATAGCTGGTTTGTTTTAGGTCCATCATATTTTGTATTCATATTTTCATGTCAGTGGAGCAAAGAAACTAATAATAATATAATAGAATGTTTGAGTCTTACTAAAACATCTCTGGGCTATTCTGACCCTTAATTTACATATGTCCTGGATAGAGATCTTCACTTGAGCTCAAGACTATTAGAGTATAATCAGCATAATAGTATTATATAATACTTTTTTATATCCTGCAATGTTTTAGGGAGGATTTAAGGCCATTCACAAGGATGCATAATATATAAAATCACATAAACTAAAGGTGAGATAAAAGAACAAAGTCAAACGAAAAGTGGAAACAGAGATCAGAGGCATGAATAAGATTCAAAATGTATGTGATGAAGATGAAAGTTTATACATTTGCCCTTGGTGGACCACACGGTTTGTGCTAAGACATTAAGCAGTGAACCAATATTGTACACATGTGTATCCAGTTAGAACATAGAGAAAAATTAGTGGGCTGTTGGAAAGTCTAATTAACAATTTGTATAGAAATTAAAAACTTGATTGTATGTCCAACAAAAAATAAATCAAGGTAAGGAAAATTTGGAGTAAAGAATTGAAAGAAGATTATGGCTTTGAAGTATGAGATATTTAAAGAAAAGGGAAATAGCCTTATATCATGCAGTGAAAAGTAAAGGGATTTTCTTTTTCTAAATTTTCACAGCAAGCTGAGAGGCAACACGTGTAAGTCAGAGAATGCAGTCTAGCAGTTACTGAAACAGCTATTTCCCATATGCTTATAAGAAGAAAACTTCTGATGTGTTAGCACTGCTTTACAAATTTGAATTGTGAAGATTGCATTTACTTTGAGCCATTTGAAAAAAATAATGGGCAAGAAAAAATGTTAAATAATTGCAGTAAATATGAAAAAAAAATTACAACTAAAGGAATATGCTAAAACATGCTATGTTTGCTTTAATGGTCCAAATTAAAATGTAAGAATTTTGAAATGCCCTGAGAAAAACATGGGCACTAAGCTGACGTCCAAAAGTTTAAAATATTACACAGTTTAAAATACTAGCCTAGTGCAGTGGCTCACACCTGTAGTCTCAGCTACTGGAGAGGCTGAGGTGGGAGGATGGCCTTGAGCCCAGGAACTGGAGGCTGTTGCGAGCTTTAATCACACCACTTCACTCCAGTCTGGGCAAAAAAGCGAGACCCACCTATTAAATAAATAAATAGATAGATAGGTAAAAATTACCGTTTCTACCCTGAAATTCTCTCTCTATATATTCAAAATTATTCCTTTTTCTTTCCATTTATCATCAAATAAAAATGAATAGATATACCTCAGAAACTGTTAAACATACTAAAGAAAGACTCTTGCAGAAAAATTTCTCCAGCCTTTTTAAAGGTGCTGATAGGAAGGGAAATTTACAGAATGGTAGAGGTCGGAGGTTGTTTTATTAACTATCAAATGCGATGCCAGAGAAAAGTTTCCTTTAACTATTCCAGACCCAGCAATCCAATTGTACGTCTACCACACACACACACACACACACACACACACACACACACACACACACTTACATAGATACGGACACTTGTGCAGACGTGTAGAGAAACGTCTTTATCAGTGTACGTGTCCCTGATGATTCAGCTGATGCGCGTTCCCCTGCTTGCCTTTTGCAGAGGGTCAAAAGAAGCCTGGACGCTCCTCGTGAAGATTCAATTGTTTCGCAACTTCCGGGGCAATCAACCTTCAGTAAAGCCGGTCTGGGGGCAATCATGTGGGCAGGCTGATTGGCTGGGCAGGACAGCGCCAGGGCGTGGGCTGCGCACATCGCTTCATCTATTTGATTCAGGAAGCCTGGGCGCATTCGAGCAGCAGCTCCTCCAAGCGCATAGAAGCTGAGGCTGCTGTTCGTATCCGCAAAGTCTTCCCACGGAAGTCTAAATTCTTTTTCCAAAATCCACGCCTTTGTGGACGTTCCGAGGTAAAGCCCAACGGTAGGGGCACGCGAGCTGGGAACTAAACGGGGCAGCTCCCAAGAAGAGTCGGGCTAGCCAATTTCCCGAGCTTGGTCCCCACGGGAGAAAGGCTTCTGGGGGAGGCTGGGAGGGGTGGTGGAGAGTGTGGAAGAGTCTTCTCCGCAAGTTCATGGGGACATAGCGGAGTGAGACCCAGAGTTACTAGGGGAGCTCCTGGAGCATCCCCCAATCCATAGTTTTCAGCGCTAGCCAAGTGCGTTCAGTCACGCCGGCTGGAGCGCGCAGAGCCAGCGCAGTGCGCGGACCGGGTCCCTGAGCCCGCGGGCGGCTGCATGGAGGCAGCGTCGTCCGAGGCGACGGGGACAGCGAAGCGAGCCGCGCTGGCAGCCAGCAAAGTGCAGAACGCGCGGCTGCCCCTCCAGCTCTGCCCGCCCGGAGAGGTTGGAGGCCCGGCGCGCAGGAATGGGCTGCATGCGGGCGGGCGCTCCGCCTTACTGCCCTCCGGGTTCGGAGGAGGAGTAGAGGTCAGCCTCACCTCCGGCTCCTGCAGGTCCTACATTCCGCTAATAGGCTGTGATTTCTCTTTAGGTCGCGATGGATCTTGAAGGGGACAGCAAAAGAAGAGCAGGGAAAAAATACACCTTGGAGCCGGAAAAAAAAAGGTGGACCGTTCGTTTCACTTTCATAGTTTACGCAGCTGACAGATTTGGGCAATTTGTTTCTAGTCTCCAGCTGTAAAATAATTGAAGTGTGATTGTTGTTATTTTTATGTTAAGAAACGCAAGCCGGCCTTTGGAAGCAGTTCCTTTGTGTAGAGCAGAAGATCTTTGGCTGAGCGTAACGAATGCATTCTCCCTCGGACTTTATTTTTTGAGAGGGAAGGGTTGGTTTTTCTCCTCTTTTATTGATACATAATATCGTATATATTTATGAAATGGGGTATATGTGCTTTTTACATGCATACAATGCATAATCATGAAGTCAGGGTATTTGGGGTATTTATCACTGAGTATTTGTCATTTCCATGTGTTGGTAACATTTCAAGGCCTGAACCCGCATGCTGCGTGTGCTCTGCTCTGCCGTCTAGCGTCTTGCTTCTAGTGAACAGCTACATAAACATTGCATGTCTGTGGTTTGGCAGATGAGTCAGAAGACTCAAACCACATTTAGGTTGTTTCGTTTTAACTGGCAGAGAATATCTACATATACAATTGGTAACATAACCACATACAGAAAATAATTATTTTAAGTAAATTTTGATCACAGTGCTCTGCCTATACAGGAAATTTTAAATTTCGCTTAATAGGTTCATTGTTAGTAGTTAATTGTAATGTAAATTGTAAGATAAATTTGTAAATATTAGTATTATTAGAAACCGAGCTTTTCAGTGTAAGAGGAAAAAAGGCAAATGTGGAAATCAAATAAGTTTTTAAAAAATAATGTTAGATTTTAATTAGAAACTTCAATATGAACTCATGTTTTTTTTTAATAGTTCATTTTCAGTCCACTGAACGGAGCAGTAGCAATGAGCACTCTTAGTGCCAGATCTTGGTTTCTAAATACGATTCTTCCCTGAAAGGAATAATCACTTCATAGAAAAATAGCTAATTTAAGCCAGGTCTGGGGCAAGGAAAATACAAGGTGAGCCTCAGCTATCCTGTAGTTCCTGAAATCAAGAAAGTAAAATTTAATGGAATAGTCTAAAATACACAGGAGCTGACTTGAAGGAGCCTCCACCGACCAAGTGTGGGACAACTTGAACATCAAAGAAAATAATAACTGTAATTGATTTTAAGATACTGAATACAATACAATTGACGAATCCTTAATACTCTGAGAGGAGAGAAACTGAAAGAGTGTGAGGTAAAGAAAATAAAGGAATGTTCTTTACAGGAAAACGTTAGCTATCATTTTGGATCCTACACTGTTATAGTTGATTCAGGCAGAGATCATCAGTGGATCCTCAACCATTCAGAGAAAAGTTGTATCTAAAAATTATCTCCAAAATTCTTACAAATTGCAAAAAGAAGAATGTACTTTTCCAATGAGCAATTTTGCAGTTAGCATCTTAACCAAGTAATCAGACCAGGTATCACTCATGGTGGGATAGTCTGTGTTAAGTGATTTGTCATGCAATAGAATTTGAGTATACAACATCACCTGGTGCTTGCAAAAATGTTTCATCTGAACCCAACCGAGCTTCTAGACTGGTGCTGTCCAATAAGAAAATAATGTAAGCCACATTTTTAATTTTAAATTTTCTAGTAGCAACATTAAAAAATAAAAAGAAACATGAAATTAACTTTGAAAATATATTTTATGGAACCCAATATATCCTAAATACTATAATTTTAACATGTAATCAAAATTATTAGTGAGATAGTTTACATTCTCTTTTTTATACTAAGTCCTTCAGTCTAATGTATATTTCACATTTACTGCCCCTCTCAATTTGTATGCAAATATCCAAGGTGTGGGACATTTGTAAGACAACTGCTCTTGTCTCTTATTTAAACATTACTAATTTTGTTTTGTTTTCCAGAGTCCTGACAAATTTTAAGTAAATAGCAAGTTTACCTTATCTCTGGGACCTAAAACCTTGGAATCTGCCAAAGCCCTGTTCAAATATCCTCCCTCTAGGCCCGGGGACTATGGAGGAAGAGGGGATGTGTGAGATTGTAAGGGCCGATTCCAAGGGATGGAATTAGTTTAGACCCTCCAGATCAAAGAGGGGCACACAGAAGCCTAAAGAAATACTAACTGAAATGCTTTGTCTTTTCAGACCACATGCTGCAAAGATCCATCCCAATCATAATTTTTTTTTCCTATTTCCTATAGACTTAGAACTTCCTGAGTATAATTTTTCTCAGTTATGGATTTATACAAAGGGAGATATAATAAGTAATTTATCAGCCACCTTAGTATAAATTACTAAAGAGACTAAAATATTATGACACAATATAAGTCTCTAAATTCCCTTAGCTTAAATATTAATGATGCTTATATTTGCTACAAGACTACCACTAAGCCCAAGAATATAGTAGCTCAACACTTATAGATAAATTAGTTTTATAGCCTTGCCTTTGACATTTTGGATTTTACTCTTATGTCATCTAGAAGATTTTAAAGTGTTAATGAGTGCCTGTCTACCTCCAGTCCTCTTTGGCTTAAAATACTTAATTGGCTGTAAGCCCCCTTTGGGCTTATCAGTCCTCTTGGCCACAAGAGTCCCACTGAGGGACTGGATGGATCTAGGGCAGGTAGCCACACCACCCTGGCAATGGATGGGACAAAATGAAAGTTTGGCCATAGATGCTGTCTTTGGCAGATCTTGGCCAAAAAGGGGGAATCGTAAACTAAAATAAAATTTTAAGGCTCACCCCCGCCCCCCCATGGGCTGACTAAATGGACCCCCTCGTGACCAAAGGAATATCCTAAAACTAAATCGCCTGCCAGGAGGAAGGAGGTCAGACATGCCTTATCATGCCCCCTCCCTTCTTGGGGACATCCTTGTAACCCATTAACAGGCCTAAGGGTATGCAAGACAAACTGCAGGTTCTCAATTTACACAACAAATCTATGTCCAGTGGCTTATCTCTGATAAACTGCTCCTTACCTTAAAACATTCCAAACCTTTAGACAAAGCTTCATGTCTTTAACCAATTACAAGCCAAAGAATCTTTCAACCCACCTATAACCTGTAAGCCCCCGCTTTGAGATGGCCCACCTTTTGGGGCCAAACCAATGTATGCCTCCCGCTTGTTGATTTATGACTTTACCTGTAACCCCTGTCTCCCTGAAATGTATAAAACCAAACTGTAACCCAGCCACAGTGAGTCCACTGCTCAAGACCTCTTGGGCGTGGCTCCGGGTCATGGTCCTCAAATTTGGCTCAGAGTAAATCTCTTTAAAATTAAAAAAAAAAAAAAGACAATGTCCAGGAAACAAAAAAAAAGAGGCCTTCTAGATTATGAGAGACTAAAGAGATATAACCATCAAATGTAATGTATCAAGCTTGATTATATCAGAGTTCAAAACAGAAAAAACCTGTAGAAAACATTCTTGGGAAATTTAAATGTAGATTGGATATTAGATGATATCAAAATCGCTATTTTCTTAGATATGATAATGGTAGGAGAAGGGGTGATTGCCATATTTGCAACTTTTAAATAGTTCAGCAAAATATTAACAATGATAATATATACTGTCTTATATAGGTAAAATCAGTCAAAATGTTAACAATCATTGAATCTATGTGAATTATATGCGTAGTCATATTCTTCTCTTGATTTTTCTGTTTATGTGAAAATTTTCATAATAAATTTTCATATAAACAATGAAAAAGACTCCATAGAGTAGAGGGTAGATATTACACTTTTGTTTCTAATTTTTTATTTTTTTAAGCTTGGTAGCTTAAAGAACTACGTACCTATGACACAAATACTTAGGTATATTTGAATAAGAAGTATTGAGGGTATGTAAGGGGAAATGGTAAGGAAAATTGATCCTGCATGTATCTTCGTTTTGTTATTGGTTCTATCATGGCCTACAGGCATTTTTCAAATTAGAGGTTACATTTTAGATTAGTATTTTTATTAAACTGTGCTCAATGTCATTGATTTTAATCTGTTCTTAACTACATATTTTAACATGGGATTTTAAAGAAGCATATACATGGCTTGGATAATAGATAATACTGGAATAATAGTACTATTCGGAATATGTGTATTTGCAAAGATTCTTTTTTAAAATGATGTTCGATGAGTGACTTGCTTTTGTAAGCACTGTGCTTTGTGCTGATGGACATAAAGAAGTAATCTAGTAGGAGTGAAGAGTGTGAAGGTGCGTTTCCGTGGGATGCAGTATCTCGGAAGTCTGAGGTAACCCCTTGTAGGTTGATGGTCAGGGAACAGAGCTGGCATTTAAATCTTGGCTTTGTTCCAGCTTTGGGGCCTTGGACAAATTAGTTAACTCTGCTCTCTTGTGCAGTTTTCTCATCTCTAAAAATAGGACAAAAATATGTCTTCCTCATAGAGTTGTTTATAAATCATGTGTGGCAAGTACTTACTAAGCTAGTACCTGGAACGTTACAAGTTCTCCAGAGTAGCAGCGGTTTTAGAGAATGAAAAAATCAATAAAAAACTTAGAACTAAAACTCAAATTATTTATGGCTATTTTTCTCCTTTCATACTGGTTCCAGGGAAACTGAAACTATGACTTTACTGGAAATAGGGTGGGCCCAAACCTGAAGAGTTATGTTTGTGTATTTTATGTGTTTTTATGCCTGTCTAACGTCACTCCAAAGCCTAATATGGGTAAACTCTGGTTTTTTTTCTTCAGAAGTTTCTTCACCTCTTTTGACCTCACATAGTGTAAAGAATGAAGACAAAGATGAATTAACCCTTTGAACTCAAAAATCTATCCAAAAGCAATGTGATTCTTTCCTAAAATAGTCTTTTATACATACAAAAGTATAGATGAAGCTGATTTGTTATGGTTGGTTTGCGTTCACATCCTAGGTGGCTGTTACATAGAGTGGAAAACGGGTTACAAAGTTGGATGATTCATTTGAATCTGGGCTCAAAATAATAGTTGCCTGAGGAAAGCTTTTTGACAGTGTACAGAACACCTTTTTGGGCTATAGCCATTCTAGATTGCATTTATGTCAGAATGTCCATTTAAAGCTCCAAATACTTTTTTTAGAATTAGATTTGCTCATAGAGAGTGATTTAATTACTTTTTTCCTTAGGCTAGTTATGTCCAGCATCTGATTGTCACTACTCTTCATTAGTAAAGGGAGTGATTAAGAATAATATCTAGGTAGTGGATAGGTAGAATATCTATTGCTAGAATTACTTAGGTGACATTAAGGGAATTAATTCTGGAGAGCATGAATGATTTTCCAGTAAGAATAAAAATAAGGAACTCTTTTTTTCAGTGTAGATATTTTTCTAATTGCAAAAGGGATGTGTATGTATATTTATCATAGAAAATTAGAAAATATCAAAGGCACAAAGAAGAAAATGTTTTTATAGAGATTCCAACACCCAATGACAACTACATATATAGATTTCTAAGATATATGTAAACATATTTATATTTAAACTTCATACATGGGATCATACTATTATTATGTTTTTTACTGAATAGACATGTTTCTTGTTATTAAACATAAGCTCTATATTTGGTAATTTAAAAAATTTGTGGAATTTTGTGTAATTTGTATAATTTTGTATAATTCTATTTCTAGGTTTTTCAGTAAAAAAGATAAGAAGGAAAAGAAACCAACTGTCAGTACGTTTGCAATGG
Organism: Indri indri; assembly: GCA_004363605.1. Classification (NCBI taxonomy): domain Eukaryota; kingdom Metazoa; phylum Chordata; class Mammalia; order Primates; family Indriidae; genus Indri; species Indri indri. The sequence goes on along the minus strand of RJWJ010009986.1, from coordinate 34,835 downwards.
TGAGTTTTGAATTCATTCACTATCAAAATACTTTGAAAATTTGACTTCTCTTTACACAGAAAAGAGTGATTTCATCTGCTGTAATATTTTCTTAGTATGTTAGCGAAGAGGCAAAATGAATTGGTTTGATTTAGTTTATTTTCAGGGGTAATGCTGATCTTCACTTGCCATGTGAATTAATCATCAGCAGCCACCCTTCCTAGCCTAGATTTCAATATTCTTTTGGTTAGTTATGTTGCCAGTGATCTGTAACCAACACAAGCACTTCTCCCAGTGGCGGTCTTTGCCATCTGGATAGAGGAAAGCAGCTGCGTCAAGTGGTGTCTTTAACGACTCTGAAATCTTGGCAGGTTTGAGGTCAAAGTCTCAGGCATCCATAATAATGGAAGGTAAACAATGGATTATTTATTGCTACGGTTTTGGCCTATGCTATACACCATTATTCCTCTGTGCTGAATAGCTGAAAATCTAGAATTTGAAAACCTTAATATAGCTCTATTTTGTTTTCTGATGTAACCATGGTGGTCCTACTCACACTTGGAATAAGACAGGAATTTTATAGGTGTGGCTGGTCGATGATCTCTGTCTACCTGGGTTCTTTCTTTTTCCTAATAGTGCAAATTTAGGTGAACTGTTCCAGAGATTAGAACCCGGAAGACTACCAAACCAATTAAGTTTTGCAGCACAGAATTTCTCATTTAGTCGTAGCACACCAGACTTTCTTTTTAAGGGAGGAAGTGGATAGACTGTCTTGTAAAATGAATTTTAGTAAATTGAATATAAAAATAGGACAAAAAACAGTCAAATGACGTTTACACTGAGGACTCTGTGGTTGCCTTACACGAGCTTCATCTTCCTGTGCCACGATTGCTCTCGGCCACGGCTCCTTCTTTCGTTCTATCTCCATTCCCTTTGGAACTTTTGGGAAATGAGACAATATACTTCAGTCATTCTCAGATTATGTAAGTAACGAGGTGACAGTTTTTGTTTGTTGTAGATTGTGTTTTTACATTTCCAGACGTTCTTGTATGGAAAGAAGCTTTTATGTTAAAATTGGATTTATTTCCAAGATTTTAGTTCTGTCATTTTGACACCAAAACATTTCTGTCTTTTGTAGTTTAGTTTTTACTATTTGTAGTATATGTCTTTTAAAAACTTAGGAGTCTTATATTTTAGAAAATTTAATAGACCTACTATATAGAGATAATATTATCATTACTCAGTTCATTTCAAACCACAAAAGAATAAAAATTTGGGGTTTGAATGTGGGATAATAACCAACACACATACAGGGCTATTTGCCAGGCATTGTTCTGAGAACCTTGTATATGATCTCATTTAATCCTTACAAATCCTTTTGTGGCAGATACTATTATTATTACGATTTTACAGATGAAGAATCTGAGGCCAGAGATATTTACTTGCCCAGGGAAATACTGTGGGGCCAGGGTAGAGGGACTTTGTTTTAAGCCTGTTGATGAAGTGTTGTACTGCTTAGATTTTCCTCATATCTTTTTCCTGAAGAGTTGACATAGGAAATGGTGAACCTAATTTGTATATAAAACTTATAAACAAGGACATAATTTAACAGTAAAATGCTGTTTAACAATAAAATGCTGATGTTATTGGCATTGCTTATTAATAACAGGGCACACCTGATTTCCCCAGCACTGAGTTGGACAACTCGTGCAGAATGCTATCAGAGAAGCTCATTAGAGACTCAGCACCCAGGGTTTTTACTGGGAGCTGATCATGTAGGCACCCTCTCTGCCCAGCATACACTGAAACTCCAGATTCATAGAAGGAAGGCAGATATTCAGCATAAACACCATATTGTTTATACAAAGAGTTTGGCCACATTTATGAGCTGGAGTGGTGGTAACCCTACCAAAATCCAAGTTCCACATACCAGCCATGGGCCAACATTGTATGCAGGCCTTTCTAAACACAGCAGCCTCAGAAAAGATATGTGAACTGTTTTCTGCACACAACGTCTGTCAACTTATTTCTCCTATAAGAGTTTTTGTCAGTCTGGAGAAGGTGATGAAAGTGGTAAGATATATTCAAATTTTCTACTAGGCTTGATTTTACTTATATCAGGCCTTGATTCAACATTTACAGAAACTCAAAAGGAGAATAAAATCTAAAGCAAGTGAGGAAATGGGACAAATGGAAATAGGGCAAGAAAAATAAAAGATGGGCTGCAGTTCCCAGGCAAAACAAACTCCATAGAAGATTATACACTCTTGCCGGAATTGTGCTGCAGGTTCAATTCTGAGATTTCTACTTTACGTATCTTATTGAAACACTAATTTTTTTCTAAATGGATAATAGCTGGCAACGTTAAGTGCTTCCTCTGTATTAAGCATTTGTTAAGAACCCCACGTGTATTATTTGACGTAATCTTCACAATAACCCTTTGATATAGGAACTTGTGTTATCCTTATGTTCCAGATGAAGAAACTCACTCAGAAGTCAAATAACGCATTCAGAGTCACAGGGTCATATAGCTAGTAAGAGGGAGAGGCCCAGATTTTGCCCAGACATGCCTATTTGTTTTCACAACTGTAATCGTTTATGATAGTTTATGATTGGTTAAACGCGTATCTGCCTGGAGTTGAAGAGTTCTTTGTTCGTTGCTATGTTCTGATTTTCTGCCACCTGCTCATTGAAGACTTTACCACCTGGCTCGGTATCTCCTTTCCAGGGTAGGTGCTCCTACCTACCAACTTGGGTGACTTTTATGGTTCTATGGATTACCATTCTTTGACCTTCACAGCTGCAACGATCTTAAAAATCTGCCTGTATCTGGATCTGTTCCTCCTCTTCCTTTCCGGTTATAACAGAGTTTTTTAGTTCTTAAAACTAATTACTCACTTGTACTTTGGCTCCCATCACCTCTGCCTCTCAAGGACCTGACATTATTGTTGTTTTTCTTCTGTATCTTCAATCTCTCCCCTTCATCTGGGTCTGTCACATTGACCTTGATACATCAAGGCTCTTTCATCTTACGAATGCCCTTCCTGGAGCTGTTCCCCCCCGCTAGCTCCCTTCACGCACAAGAGTTGCCTTCGCTTTCTGTCTTGCTTTCACCTTCCAGTCGGTTCTCAACATACTGAAGTTTGGCTCCTGTCCCCACCACTCACTAAATTCAGTGGACGTTTTAGAATTGCATCTTGACCTCTCACAGCACTTGAGACTGCCCACCATTTTCTTTCTTCTGTTTGCATCAGTGATATCAAAGTCTGCTTATTTTCCTTCCAGCCCTTTGTTATTTTCTTGTGTTGCCGGAGGTCGGGGATGCCATTGACATTCCTCTAGTTCCACAAAGCCACTTCCAAATTATTTTTTGATGCTTATGCAAACTCATTTGTGATTTGAGCGTCACTCAGCTTAATTGTACCATCTCCTATCCATTTTCAGTGGTATGCACTTTCTAATTACTCCTCCTTCATTGGGGACTCTGGCATTGCTTGCTTCTACTTCATCCACCTATGCTTCCATTAGTCTTCTGGGTATCTTGGTAATCTTATAAATATTAGTAACTCCTAGGTTCAGCATTCTTTGACCTCTTCAATTCTAACAACCCTGCCCCATACTCTGCATTAGTAAATTACACCTGTGGGCAGGACCTTGGGCTTATTGTCTGGTTGGGCTTTCATCTATAAAGGTGTAAACTCAAACATACCAGTCTTTGACCACAACTTACATTTCCTTCCAGCTTTGCCCTTCCTCTTTATTATCCCCCTTTTAACATTGTGCAGTTGTTCCCTATTGCTGATGTAGGAAAATACCACCAATTTAGTGGCTTAAGACAACGCAAATTTGTTACCTGACAATCTGGATTCACACGTTTTACTGGGCTAAAATCAAGGTATTGGCAGGATTGCATTTCTTCTGGAGGCTCTAGAGGAGAATATGTTCCTTCCCTTTTTCAGCTTCTGGAAGACACTGGCATTCCTGGACTCATGGGCCCTTCTTGTATTGCTCCACCTCTTACATCAGCCATCACGCGTCCTGCCACTGACTCTGAGCCCCTGCTTCCCTCTTTCAAGCACCTTCGTGATTACATTGGGCCCGTCTGGATAATCCAGGATAATCTCTCCATCTTGAGATCCTTAAAACATGCAAAGTCCCTTTTACCATGTAAGGAAGTACATTCACAAGTTCCTGGGATCAGGATGTGGATGTGTTTGGGGACCCTTATTCTGCCTGCCACACCTGGTCAGACTTTCTCAATTGTTCTCTTTTCTCCTTTTATCCCCCCTTCATTTTTGCCCTTCTGAAAATCTTCCCATAGCAGCCATGTCATTATCACATCAGGGGGAGGAGGGGACGGGTATATGCATACACAAAGGGTGCAATGCGCACCCTCCGAGAGATGGACACGCTTGGGACTGGGACTTGGGGGGAAGCGGGGGCAAGGGCAACATACGTAACCTAAACATCTGTACCCCTATAAACAACAAACAATAAAAAAAAAAAAAAACACATTGAAAGCCTTTCCTTTCCACCAAGCTAGAAGTTTGGCATGAAACCCAAACTCCTCCTCCTTCTTCCTATGATTATAAAAGGCCCTGCATGTCTGACCTTCCTCTCCTCTCTGCCTTCACCACGGACAAATCTCCTCCCTCTCTCTTGCCCTAGGGCATTCTGTTTATCCTTGAGACTCACCAAGCTGATTTTCACCCAAGGGCCTTGGCCTTTGCTTTTCCTGCCTGAAATGCTCCGTCCCCAGATCATCACGTGAACTGTATCCTTCCTGTGAGTGAGGTCTCATCTTGGATGTTACCTTCTTAGAAAGACATTCTCTGACCAACTGTCTAAACCAGCTGCCCCTGCCTGTCACTGTGGCATATTACACTGTGTGATGTTTCTTCTGAATATTTACGACTGTCTGATTTCTTGTTCATACATTTGTCTTTTCTCCGAATGTAAGCTCCATGGGAGCAGGAGTTTATGTATATTTTGTTAACTGTTGTATCCCAAATGCATGGAACAGCTCCTGGAACTTTAATAGGTACTTAGATATTGAATAAATGTTGCATACATCTATTCCCTCTTTTACTACATGCACTAGAATGTCAACTTCATGAGGACAGGCAGCTTGTCTTATTCATTGTTGTTATCAGTACCTAGAACCCACCCGACCTTTATTAGGTTTGTAATAAATATGGAATAAATTTTGAATAGTGAATGAATGAACGAATGAGTGAATTCACTGATTTCCCTCTCCACTCCAGGCACCATGGTAAGGTCACGTTTGCCTCGAGCCCGTTGGGTATTACCTAAACCTCTTCCTGCCAGCACCTTCTGCTTCTTTGCCTGGGAAAGCCCAACCCTTGGCTTGCAGCACCGATCAACCCTCCTTTTACGTGGTTCTGTTTCACCTTGTCTGTCTTTCCTGTGAGCATCTAACCATTTTCTATTTCCTTTTTTTAAAAGTGCTCTACTTACAATTAGTTTATACCTTTGTCATAACATTTGACCTGGAGTGTTACAACTTTGTGTCCACCTGATCCTTGACTGTAAGAGCCTGGAAAGTCTTATTAATTATTACATTTCCAAGACCAATAACAATACCTGTTTATATTGTTTAGTTTTATATCATAGCTTAATAAAAGTTTCATGTATTAAGGCTCGTTTTTATCATAACTATGTAAGGTTTTCTGTACGTATAAATATTTTCCTCATTTTGTAAATGGAGAAACCAAGGCTTAAGGCTATTAAGAGATTCCCCACAGCGCCCCCAAAGTCTCCTTCCTAATAAACTAGAGAGCTAGGGCATTTCACTGAGGCTTTTGTCCTACTTAGTGTTGTGTTACCACTTCCTCAAATCTTCTCACCTCCTTCTCTCCAGAAATCAGTCTTGCTTCATGTCACAAAGAAATATGAGATTCTGAACTCTGTCAGCCTTGTCTTTATTTCTGGAAAGTTGTATTTATGCTCTTATCTTGTTCCTTCTAGTCTGAAATGAAGAGACATACCTTTGCCTCTTCTCTTTACCAAATTTTTTAAGATCAATTTTTAAATATTTTGATTTCAGAGATGAGTGTATCGCTCTGTTGCCCACACTGGACTTGAACTCCTGGGCTCAGGTGATACCCCCACCTCAGCCTCCTGACTAGCTGGGACTACAGGTGCATGCCACAGCACCTAGCTCTTCACCAAGTTTTATTATGAAAAATCTTAAACATATTAAAAAAAGGTATAGCATAGTAAACTTCATACATATATACCCATCATCTGTTTTGATTACTTCCATGTTCTTCCATGCTTTGCATTTCTTTTTTCTTTTTCTTTTATTTCATATATTACAGGGGTACAAATGTTTTGGTTACATGAATTACTTTTGTACAGCTTGAGTCAGAGTTATAAGTGTGCCCCATCACCCAGATATACCCGTTAGGTATGATTTCTCCCATCCTCCTCTCGCCCATCCCACCTGCTTGATTTCCGCTGAGATTTACTAACATCTGTGCACATGAGTGCTGATCAGTTAGTTCAAATTTAATAGTGAGTACGTGTGGTGTTTGTTTTTCCATTCTTGTGATACTTGACTTAGAAGAATGGTATCCAGTTCCATCCAAATCGTTGCAAAAAGCCCAAATTCATTTTTTAGTGGCTGAGTAGTACCCCATAGTATACATATACCACATTTTATTAATTCACTCATGTATTAATGGGCACTTGGGTTGATTCCACAGCTTTGCGTTTGTGAATTGTGTGGCAATAACCATTTGAGTGCAAGTGTATTTTTGATACAATGACTTTTTTCCTTTGGGTAAATACTCAGTAGTGCGATTGCTGTATCAAATTGTAGGTCTACTTTTAGTTCTTTGAGGAATCTCCATACTATTTTCCACAGAGATTTTACTAGTTTGCAGTCCTACCAACAGTATGTAAGTGTTCTTCTCTTGCTGCATCCATGCCAGCATCTATTGTTTTAGGACTTTTTGATAAAAACCATCCTCCCTGGGGTTAGGTGATATCTCATTATGGTTTTGATTTGCATTTCCCTGATGATTAGTGATGTTGAGCATTTTTTCGTATGTTTATCGTGTATCTTTTTTTGAACAGCTTCTGTTCATGTCTTTTTTCCACTTTTTAATGGAATTGTTTGATTTTTTCTTGCTCATTTTCTTGAGTTCTTATATACTGAAAGTTAGGTATAAAAGTGTCATTACATTCAGGTTAAACATTTTTGATAAGAAAATTGCATAGGGGATGTCGTATCTCATCACATCTGGAAACATCAAATGTCAGGGTATTCTATTTTTTTGTGAAGCTAACTTCTATCACTTGATTAAGGTGATGACAGACTGGATCCCTCCATTGTACAGTTACATTGTACATTGTAACTCTGCCCTCTTACAATTATGAAGGAATTTTGAGGCATCGTGGGAATATCTTATTTCACATAATACTTATAGCATTAACTGACGATCCCCTGCCTCATGTTCTTGAAATAATTGTTTTATTATTGTCTTGGACATTGCTTCATTTCCATTTTCTTCCTGTATTTCTACCAGCTGTCTCTTTGACTGATTTACCTATCAACATAAAACTTCATTAAATAGTCCTCCTTTGACATTGTATCCCACTCTAGTAACCATCCTTTCTCTTCTTTTCACCCCAAGATCATCAAAAGGATAATCAAAAGCCAGGCATTGTGGCATGCACCTGTAGTCCCAGCTACTCAGGAGACTGAGGTGGGAGGGTTGCTTGAGCCTAGCAATTGGGGGCTGTAGTGAGCTATGATTGCACCTGTGAATAGCCACTGCATTCAAGCCTGGACAACACAGCAAGACCCATCTCTTAGGGGAAAAAAAAAGTCAAAATACTATCTCTATCTCTTCCTGGATGATTTGGTCTTATCCACTCCCATGACTCCTGCTACATACCCTAGAGCCACAAAGCTGTGTCCCAAACTCTGAATTCTTTCCGCATACTTCCTGGATTGTACTTCCAGGCAAGGCATTCAAACAGGACTAAATGAGACTTCTCTGCCCTCCTTCTGCTCCAACCCTTGCCTCTTCCAGTTTTCCCAGCTCGGGGAGAGGTGCCTCTAGGTCAATCTACTTTTTCTTGCTACTTCCACACCCAAACTTGAGAGACCCCAGTCTTTTCTAAGCATTCTGTGATCTTTCCTATTTCTGCTTTTACTGTTCTTTCTGGCTGGAATGCCTTCCTTCTTCTAAATAGTCACTCAACTTTCAAAGCTGGATGTGGAAGGAAACATCACCTCCCTTATGAAACTTTTCCACAAAGGAGGGAATGACCATTGGCTCAATTTTATGTCTATTCTGTACACTGTGCTGTCAAAGCATGCAGAGTACTTATTGCATAAATTCTTTGCTTTGCCTTCCTTCTCTTTAAACTCTCTGAAGGCAAGGGTTATATCTTTGCTATTTATCTCTGACTTTTATCTGTCCTTACGTTGTGAAAAGCTTGGCACTTGTCCTCGAGGCCAACTCAGAATAATGAGGACAAGTGGTTTGGGGAGGAGGAAAGAGAGGTTTTTATTACTTTGCCAGCAAAGGAGGAAAAATGGGTAGACCTTTTTGTCTCAAAATCCAAATTTCCTGAGCATAAGCAGAAATACAGAGCTTTTTAAAGGGAGGTCCCCTCAGTTCTAGGCTGTTGTGGTCAAGTATTCTAATGGTTTCATCTCTGCCAAAGACAAAGCCCCACCTGGGCCCACTTCGGGGCTGGTGCCTGCCTGGGGTGCAAGAACAAAAGGCCAGCGCTTCTCTGCTTCTCCACCACTGGCCTAAGGCAGGGATGCAGTTTTCAATTCTCAAAAAGAGTGGGGGAAGTTTTAAAGAGACATAAGTTTTTTGCATGGTTTTTTTTTTTCCTCCCCAGGCCATTCTCTCTGTTACAGTTGAGTAGGCCAACTATAAATGTTTGCATTCATGGCCTGCTTGGTATTATTAGGCCAGTGATAGTTCTGGAGGCAAAATGCCCTGTGGTGGTGGTGATGAGAGAAATCTTTGTATATCAACTATCTTCTCTTCCTGTACTGAGGAGTTTGATATTTTGTCCACTTTAATAGAGTCTTTAAGAGAAGATAAATAGTTTCTGCCCATCTCTTCCTCTTCATTTGTGTTTTTTAAGGAAATGGGTGAACGCTTAGTTAAGACAAAGTACATGGTAGCAAAATTAAACCTGCGCTTCAATGAAATAGAAAAAAAAAATATGCCAAAGCATCATTCTCTCCTTAAAGTTTGAATTTGTAAAGAAAATGATGTTTTTAATTTATGGAAAGTTATGTCATTAACCCAAACTTAAGCTCCTTTGATTACATTTTTAAGAACGAGGCAGAGTTTAAATGCAAATACCCAAGTATTTATTCAATATTCTTTTTACACCAAACCTTAACTTTCATGAATTATTTTATAATTTGACTTTGTTTTTTCTCTCCTGCTTATGAACTGCCATCCACTATTGCCAAGAACTATTCTGTTCTTTATTTCTCCACTTGTCAAGTTAGTATTTATTCCCACTTATTACTAGTATAATATCCATGTTAGCTAACTTTAAGATTGGTTTCTGTCTTCTTGTTAAGTTTATATAAGTTCTAAAATCTTGCTTTTTGCTGCTCTGCCTTTTGTGTTGTCTGGTCTTTGTATCTCTATTTTGTTTTATATTCCCTTCCTAGGCCTATGACTTTTTACCAGTTTCCTCCCTACATCACAAATCTGTTGCCTACAGCTGCATGTTGTATCCACATGCCAAACCACCTGCCTCCCTGCCTCAGGGTTTATCCACAGCTGGTTCATCCCGTTTGTTTTTGTTTTCTTTCATTTGGTTTTCTTTTGATTCTTAGCTAGTTCGTTGAGTTGTATGGGAAAAGTATTAATTGCTTCCCAGGTGGGCCACAAGCCCATTCCTCTTTTCTTTTCTTTTTTTTTTTTTTTTTTTTTTTTTTTTTTTTTTTTTTTTTTTTTTTTTTTTTTTTTTTTTTTTTTTTTTTTTTTTTTTTTTTTGAGACAGAGTCTCATTCTTTCCCCCTGGGTAGAGTGTGGTGGCATTATCATAGCTCACTGCAACTTCAGTCTCCTGGGCTCAAGCACTCCCCCTGCCTCAACCACCCAAATAGCTGGGACTACAGCCACGGGTCACCATGTCCAGCTAATATTTTCTATTTTTAGTAGAGATAGAGTCTCACTCTTGCTCAGGCTGGTCTCCAACTCCCGAGCTTGAGCAGTTCTCCTGCCCTGGCCTCCCAGAGTGCTGGGATTATATGTGTAAGCCACTACACCCAACCCGATTCCTCTTACTTTGTCCCCTTCCCATCACTTTTTGGATCCAGAGAAGCCTTTCTTTCCTCCCTGTGACTTGTCTACAATTAAAGAGATTACACAGATCTTCACTGGTCATTCATTATGGCCATATTCTATTTTCTCAGGAAAAATGTTCCTTGGGAAGGATGCATCTAACTCATTCCTTTCCTCTTCCTGTTCATTATTAAGTTCTAATTATGTTAAAATCATTTTACATTTTCCTAATTCTGTTCAGCATTTCTTTAGCCCAAGCCACTTCCTTAAAGCAACACAATGTTTCCTGTGAAGGGCTTTTTGCATTCATGTTTTTTCCCATGAGATGAAAAGTGCCTTCTGGTCTTATAACCTACAGCAACAAATACTATATTATAGTCCCACTGACACTGGAAAGAGGACCCCAAAACTAGGGTCAGGCCTGAAGGCCAAGGGGGTTCTTGGCTTCATGCAGGAAAGAATTGAAGTGTGAGCCTTAAGCTGGAAAAGAAAGCAAAATTTATGAAACACACAAACAGTAAGCAGGCTACCCCATAGACAGAGTAGCTCCTGTACATTGCTGCCAAACTCTATTTACAGCTATCTCTTGATTATGTGCTAAATAAGGAGTAGATTATTCGTGGGCTTTCTGGGAAAAGGGTGGAGATTTCTAGGAATTGGGGATTCCTCCTCTTTTCATACCATATAAGGTAACTTCCTGGGGTTATCATGGTGATTATAAACTGTCATGGCGCTGGTGGGAGTTTCTTTTAGTATGTGAATATATTATAAGCAGGGTACAATGAGCTATGAGGGTAAACAGAGGTCATTTAAGTTACCATCTTGGCTCTTACTGATCTTATCTGGTTTCTTCACTACATCCCGTATTCCTGTTTTTGTGGGAGACCTTGGTTTGGGTCTTGCAACTTTTTAACAAGTTGGGCCTGCTGGTTCCCTATCTCACTATTAAAGACTTTTATAGTTTCCCAGAATGTCCCACCCTTCTTATCAGACTTCATATAAGAAGAGAAGACAGATTAAGTCCAATGTGAAGAATTAGGCCAGAACTCAATAGAAGAATCAAATGCCCATTTCTGTTTAGGCTATCGCAATAGTTTAGCAAAGGTAGAAGGTACCTTGAACTAGGATAGTAGCAGTAGTAGTCTGAAAAATGTTTGGATTTTGGATATGTTTTGAAAGTAAAGCATACCATCCATGAAAGTGTACTAATTTTTTCTATGCTCCTGTTTTTTCTCCTTTTTTAGTTTCGCTATTCAAATTGGCTCGACAGGTTGTATATGGTGGTGGGAACTTTGGCTGCCATCATCCACGGTGCTGGACTCCCCCTTATGATGCTGGTGTTTGGAGACATGACAGATAGCTTTTCAAATGTAGGAAATGGAAATCAAATTTTTTCAAACGTAACTAATCAAAGTAAGTATTATTTGTGGTACCAATTTTATTGGAAACTTGCAAGAAAACCAGTCACTTAGAGTGATGTTCATGGAGCCCTTGCTAAATACACACTAGTGTGTTTAATCCTGCAGGAGGTAGAGGGTGTGAGTTATAGTTCATATTCATAATGAGTTTGAGAAGATAATCTTTATAAGCATTAGAATATGCAGTGGAAGTGATGGTGGAGATATGTAGAAAAAGAGAGAGCTCTATGAAGTCAGAAATATTCTAGAAAGTTTTAGAAAGAAGTACAGGAACCTAACCAGAACCTTGAATGATAAGTAGAAATCTGTTATGAGATTCCCTGACAGAGTGGATGGTTGTAAGGCAGGAGTCAAGGTGATCCTAAAGTTTTTAGCCTGAGAAACTGGAAGGATGCAGTTACTATTAACAGAGATGAGAAACGTGGAAGGAGAGTAGGTTTGGGCAGTAAATTCTAGAAATTTAGTTTTGTACCTTGTCATGCATTAGGCTTTCTAGAAGCAGATGCAGGAATGGAAATTTGGAGCTAAGAGAAGTTATACATGAGTGTATGTGAGTGTGTGTGTGTGTGTGTGTGTGTGTGTTTTAGGATGGAAGAAATAATAGCAATAGCTTGTCTCTGTGTTAATGGAAGTGAACCAAAAGAAAAAAGAAAGTGATATTTGAAAGAGAGGAAAGAGATTTTTCTGGAATGATATCCTTGAGAAAGGATGGGATTCAATGCTCAAGAGGAAAGGTTTGCTTTAGATAGGAGCATGGATAGTTCGTCTAAAATAATAGGTGGGAAGAGAGTGTATTTGAGTGTTAGTGCCCAAGGTGGACAGATAAGGAGGAGAGAATCTGGAAGTTTTCTTCTGTTTACTTCAGTTTTCTCAGTGAAGTAGGAAGCAAGACATTTGGCTGATAAAGAGATGTAACACAGCCCTCTAGGAGAGTGGGAAAGAGAATGAACTATTTAAATAATTTGGGCATAACTCTCTTTCTTTCTCTTGCTCAAGTGGGGAGAGACAGATTGATATCTCTAAGCTTCCTAGTTCACCTCTGGTCAAGTATAGATTTCATTTAAACTAAAGTATGCAAAGACCAACCACCCAGTTTCCACTCAGGTGGTAAAATATTGAAAATGCCTGTTTGAGAATATACTTGAAAATATAGTGATACAACTTAACTTACAAGGACCCTTCAACTTTTGGACTTTTAAGTCTCTGATGAATGCTATGAATACTTTCCCCAGAAACATGCACATAAATATTCATACTAATTTGAGGGTATATATGGATCTTTTGATACTTGTCAGTGGGTCCTGGGAACTACTACTTTGTGATCCTCCTGAAAAGAACATTGTTTATGCTAAAGTAGGACTACACCAATTGTGTGAATGCAGGTAATGAGTTGGGCTACAAAATTTATGGTATGTTTGAGCTAGGTAAAATTCTTGTGCATTTATTACATCCTTTCACAGCATTCAAAGGGACCTGCAAAAAGATGCTGTGCTACCTTTGATCTGGCACCTTTCTTTTATATCATTCACCAAAAGGAAGTCCTCAGTGTTCTCTGAATTCATTGGTTCCTAGACATGCTATATTTGGCAATATTCTATGGAGTTAGTTCTCTTACCATTACATAATGGTCAGCAGACCTAATGGGTAGGTACATCTTTGCCCGTTCAGATCCTACCCAATTTTTATGAAATCCAGACACAGACACTGCTCTAACAGTGTGAGAGCTGTTATACTAATCATGCTGTGCTTCTGCATGCGCTAATAAAGGGACAGCTGCTGATCTCATTTATATATCAACAAGGAAATTATAGGCTATTAAAACAGCTATTGGCCAAGAGCAGGGAAAGAGCAGGCCATCAAATGACTGCCTAAAGCTAACAGAGCTGAACTCTGATGGGCCACAATAAACTAAGCTTGTGATACATCCATTGGTCTCTCTTTTTTAAAACTGCATGAACATTTGTATATGTTATATCTCCGTCACCCAGATATTAATTGCTCTTACTCTTACAAGAAAAAATGTGAACTAAGTAGAAGTAGTCATGATTACCAGCTTTACCTGGACCACCTGTAGACATGTGAGATAGACAGTGCTATGGACCGAATGTTTGTGTTCCCCTGAAATTCACATGCTGAAATCCTAACCCCGGTGCGATGGTGTTCGAAGGTGGTGCCTTTGAGAGATGATTAGGTCATGAGAGCAGAGCCCTCACAAATGTCATTAGTGCCCTTATAAAAAGAGACCCCAGAGTGCTGCCTGGTCCCTTTCACCATGTGAGGTCATAGCTAGAAGGTACCATATGTAAGCCAGAAAATGAACCCTCACTAGACACCAAATCTGCCTTGATCTTGGACTTCCTTTCCAGCCTCCAGAACTATGAGAAATAAATGTCTGCTGTTTATAAGCTCCCCAGTTTATGGTATTTTGTTATAGCAGCCCAAATGGATTGACAGCAGACTGACTTAGTTACCTGATAACACATGAGTTCCCAAACAGATGATGGTCTAACTGTGAGGACTAACCCCCTCCCGGACAGGCCTGTGTGTCTTCATGCCAATCAAAGTCTCCAAGCCCAGGCAGTGGCCATATCACCACACCTTGTCAGCTGGTAATTTGGACTTCCATCTTCATAGATGTCTGGATCATATGGCTTCTGCTGAGGTTGTAGTTCACGGTGCACTCATTGCCAGTCATTCCCATTCAGCTCACTCTTCCAGGCTTGGGAAAACTTAGAGAAATGTTTGAAGGTTTGCCTCTGTCACCCTCTTTAGAGGTGGTGTATTTAGCAGTAAAACGGCAGGCTCTGAAGCTGGACTGCCTGGCTCTAAAACCCCACCCTTACCAATTTTTAGTTTTGAGGTTTGGAGAATTTCTTCATACTTTATTTGTTTAAAAAAGTTGGATAACAGAACCTACTTCATAGGATGATTGTGAGAATTAAATGGATCATTCACTTAAGACTCACTAAATAGAGCCTAGTCATAAAAAAGTACTCAACACATATTAGTTATCATCGACAGGAAACCCAGGCTTCTGTGTTCCTCACAACTTGCAATGAGGTGTGCTTCCTTATATGATCTCACCTTTATAAAACTCTGATGCCACCTCAATTTTTACAGTTGTCGAAAGCATGGGCCATACTCAGTACTTGTTACAGATGTGAAATCATCCCTTTAAGCAGCATTTCTTTACTAACTGGGTCACCATCCCTGCCTTTCAGGGACGGTAGGTGTCCTTAAACTACGGCCCCCAGGCCTAATTTGGCTGCTGCCTCTTTCTGTAGAGCCTGTGAGCTCAGAATAGGTTTTACATTTTTAAATCATTGAAAAACTATCAAAAGAACATTTTATGACACGTGAAAATCGTACGACATGTAAATTTCAGTATCTGTAAATAAGGTTTTAATGAAACACAGCCACACCTATCATTTACATACTGTCTATGGCTACTTTCATGCCGCCGTGGTACACAGAGTAGTCATGACAGAGACGGTAGGGTCTGCAAAGCCTGAGACATTTGCTGTCTGACTGTTTATAGAAAAAGGTTGCCGATCTTGGAGGTAGAGTATTGAGTTGAGGGGTTATTATCTTTAATCAATCCATCAGTGAATTTGTGTTAAAGCATTTTATGAGTCAGCTATAGTACATGCTCTTTTCATTCCCAACTCTCAGGAAGCTTAATACAGTGGGAGGGATGGACAAGTGAACCAACAAATGCAGTTGGATACGATTAGTACTGTGATACAGAGGTAGACAAAATGCTCTGGGAAAGGAGAGGAGGGATGTAGGGATCATGGGATGCTCCCCAAAGGAGGTGATAACCAAGTTTGGTCAGCATCTTCCCCTTATACAAAATAAACATGTTCTTTGTAACAAGTGAAACTATTTTAAAATAAGGATTAAATAAAAGTTAATACGCTTCCTCTCTGCCACTCCTCATTGCCACCCCCCTTGTGTATTCCTTTCATGCCTTTCCAAAGGCAGCGTGCTATCTCTGCAGTAATTTTTACTCTAGGACACTTGATACACTATCACTAACCTGCTCGTCTGCAGATTCAGACTTCCAGATACTCTAAAGCCTGCCTGGATAGGGCGGAATAACATCAAAGTTTTTGATGCCCGTCTCAGAGATGAGGGCAAACATTCTCTGTGCTGCTTGTGGAGGGAGAACAAGCCTTCTGAATTCCTGGGGCTTCAGATGCTATCAGACTTTTCTCGTTCTTGCCATTCCCTGGGTGGAACCTCATTATCTCTCCCTGGGGGGTGGACTAGATACCAGAGCCGCCTCATGAGAGAAGTATTCCTTGCTTAAGGCAACTTGGATTTGCTGAGGCTCTTGAAAGCCTGAGGGTTTTTACACTAAACATGGGATCTAACTAGACAGCTCTAAAAACTTTTTGAGTGAGCATATCTTTCTTTGCTGCTGCAATAGACCCCTCATAAGCTTTCTCTTCCCCTGATGCCTTGCTTTAATTATCAGACGTCTACCTATGTCCTGCGGTTTTATCGTGAACCTGACTTCCTGTCATTCTATTCCCATCTATGCGTAGCTTGTTAGAATTTGTGCAGCCTTTGCCTTAAAACCTCTGATGACTGGGGCCTGGGAACTCTCTGGCTCTGTCATACCATTTTTGTAAACAAAGATTAACCACTGATGAATTTCTATAGTATTTTGTGAAATGTCTTCTTTTGTTTTTTTGTTTTTTCTTGATATCTCAATCTCTTTCATGGAATGAATTATCTTCTTCCTCATGAGACTGACTACTATCTGGAAATGAGCCTAGATAAAGGTGACTGTGGTTTTATATATGTTGTGCCGAAGGTGACAGGTTGGGAACACATGTAAGTGACATCCAGGCAGTTGAAGAAATGACACTGAATCTTGGCATAAAAAGACTAAAAGTCAGGTGTGGTGGCTCATGCCTGTAATCCTGGTTCCTTGGGAGGCTGAGGCAGGAGGATCACTTGAGCCCAGGAGTTCGAGGCCAGCCTGGGCAACATAGTGAGACCCTATCTCTAAAAAAAAAAAAGGGGGGGAAAGAAAAAAGAAAAAGAGTAGGACTAGAGACTTGGCAAAATTTAAGTTAAATCTCCTGAGATAGGATATGGAGAAAAGTAGAAGGAATGGGAGCCCTGAGCCTTGAAAAACTCAATTGTTAGCAATAACTAAAGCTAACCTTTATTGAGCATTTGATATGTGCTGCATACTACTCTTAGAGCTTTATATGTTAACTCTTTGAATGTACGTGACCATATATATATATTTGGAAATGGGCCCAGAGAGGTTAAGTACATTCAAATTGTCTGAGGTCATGTGGTTAGTGAGCAGCAGAGTCAGGATTTAAACCCACACAGACTGACACTCAGTCCACGCAATGAAGGAACTAGAGGGGTAACCAGAAAGGAAGACACTGAGGGTAGAATCCTCTGCAGAAATTAAAGGACACGGGGGACATTTGCTATGTCTGATGGTAGTTAGTACCCAAAGATGCTCTTAAGTAAACTCTTGACTGTTCATTGTGTCTAATGATTTAATATATGGTATATCCATATTAATAACTTTCTCTTTCTTCAAAACCATGTTATGGTTTATTTTGTTTATTCTCTTACCAGATTGTGGGCAGAAGAATGGAGAAAATGAGATACTCAAATTCCTAGTACAAGTTAATAATGCAGATAAAAAGGGGAAAAGTGGAAATAACTTACTTTTATATTTTCATTTCTATTCTCACTGCTCTAAAACTCATAAGGAACATGAAAACTATTTGTTAAATGCCAGTTCTCAAAACAGTATTTTTATTTTAATATGATTGCATAAATTGTGTATAGATCTTGTACCTGTGTTTTAACACTTTGGTGTTATAAGCAAACAAAACATTGTCGTGCTGTGACAATGTGTCAGTGCTGTGCCCTTAAGCCCAGCATTATGGGTATGCTCCAAACTAGAATGTTAGCTTGGCCAGGCGCGGTGGCTCACGCCTGTAATCCTAGCACTCTGGGAGGCCGAGGCGGGCGGATTGTTTGAGCTCAGGAGTTCGAAACCAGCCTGAGCAAGAGCGAGACCCCGTCTCTACTAAAAATAGAAAGAAATTAATCGGCCAACTAAAAATATATAGAAAAAATTAGCCGGGCATGGTGGCGCATGCCTGTAGTCCCAGCTACTCAGGAGGCTGAGGCAGAAGGATTGCTTAAGCCCAGGAGTTTGAGGTTGCTGATGCCATGGCACTCTAGCCTGGGCAAAAGAATGAGACTTTGTCTCAAAAAATAAAAAAAATAAAAAATAAAAATAAAAAATAGAATGTTGGCTACTACTGAAATTCTAAATATTTCATAAAAAATTTCATAATGGATCTGTTTTCTATTTGCTCAAGGCTTTGTTCCTAACCATTTCATTGGAAACAACTTAAGGATAAATTTTGAGGAAGTTGATTACCAAATAGTGATAAAATATTTCAAAATATGTTGTTTAGTTGTGACAGTTTATTTTTAAGTTTGGGTTAAACTTAAATATGACTGGTTTTTCTGTAATATATAGTATAGTAAATTTTTTGGTTAATTATTTTTCAACCCCAAAGTAGATTAGTTATGTAATCTCTACAATATATTATAAAAACAACAAAAAAAAAAAAAAAAAAATCCCCCCACAACAACCCCCCCCACACACACACATACACACAAAAATACAGTACCTGATCTATTCTAGGTGTTTAAGAAATGGAATAAATAAATGAAAGACTGAATCATAGAATTTTGTAGGTAAAAAGTAGCCTAGGATATTATCCAGCCCAAACCCATAATTTTATAGATATGCAGTAGAAAGCATGCCCAGAAGCCGAAGCAATGTAGTCACAGTGGAATAACTTGATGGTTGACAGTGCTGAGTTCCTGGGCTAGGAATCCTGCCTTTTAGTCTGGTATTTTTTCCATTCTACCAGTGGTTTTCAGACTTTGCCTAAAATGGGAGCAAATGCCAGCAATTTTCTCTTTTGTCTTTTTTCTCCCTTAGATGTTGTCCTGTAGGTTTGCCTTGGGATGTCAGGCAGGTCAGGCTGCACCCATGAAGAGATTGTAGCTCCTGAAATCGCCTGTTACCTGCAGTAAGCCCAACCACACTGAGTAGCAGGCTCCAGCCTGGGCAAATGCTGGAGATTGATCATGCAGGCAAAAGGTCCGAATTCCTCTTGCTTGTGGTTGATGGAGCTTCCTGCACAAGAAGACTGAGAAAATTAGAATCAGTGTTCTTGAGCTAGCAAGGGCCTTGTGAATGGTTTAAGTCAGTGGTTTATTAACTTTTCTTTAGTCAGAGAACCCTCTCAGTAAATAGTGTCTGTCATGAAAGCTCACCAGGGAAAACATCTCAAAGGGAGGTTGCCCAGGTTGAAAGTTGTGGAAGGGAGCGCAGAGCCCAGGTCTCTGCTGGTGGTCTGCTCTCCCGCCACCCGGCAGTGCCAAGGTCACTCTGTAGAGTCCGACCACCTATATCCCTGGCTGCAACCTGTGCCCAGAGCCATCCTCATGTCTTGCTTATAAAACTCTAACTTCTGACCCCTCTCCTTCCACTGTTGCGTGCTTTTGCCCAATTAGCCACACACTATCAGAGTGAGCTTTTGAAAGCATTAGTCAGGTCACCTCTCACCCATTGGTTTCCTGTGGCATGGAAGAAGTACAAATTCCTTATGTCTTACGTGATCTGGCCCCCGCCTGTCCCATCAGTCTCATTGCTTGTTACCTGCTGGCTACTGTCCACGCACAGTGGCTGCCTTCCTGTTCCTGGAACATTCCCGCCTCCTCCCTGGGTTGGGGCACTGCAGACCCTGTCTCATCTCTCTGAAGTCGCTGCTGCTTATCATTCCGTTCTCCCTCCGAAAGACCTTTTGTCCCCAACCCACCCCAAAGTTACTCTAACATCATGGGTTTATTTGCTCGTTAAGAGTTATTACCCTAAAATTATATTGTTAATTTATTGGTTTACTTATTATAGTTTCTTGAGTGAGGAGAAAGGGATATGGGGAAAAAAAGGAAGTTCCTGGGAAAAACAGCAGTGTTACCCTATCACCTGCAGTTTGGGGCCTAAAAGGGAAGGGATTTCCTGCTTTTGAGTAGAAATCCAACAAGAGTAGAGGAAGTGGTTGTCTCAGTGCCTAGAACAGTGTTTGGCACGAAGTCTCTGTGGAAGATGGTTGAAAACCACCATTTTAATATAATCTCAGTTTACCAGTTGGGAACTCACCAGTGTGTCCATGTCACATGCTTTTTATTCCTACTGTTCTTAAGTGCTCTATAGTTAAAATAAGTAAACATACTGAAATATTTGGGTCTGATAAAAATGTGACATAGTGTATCCCTAAATGGTATGGAGTCTTTAGTCATGGTGTGGGCACAGATCAGTTGTAGGTTCCTTTGAGGTCTTGCCTGAGTTTAGCAAAGGCTTTTCTTAGTGGGTAGAATGGTCTGCTGCATCTCTTTTTGTTCTTATAATACGTGGGATGCTTAAATACAAAATAGGAGAATGATTGGATGGACTGTTTTGAGGAATGTTCTGGCATATGTAGAGGCTCTGTGGAACCACTTGTAAATCTTTGGGACAGGCTAGGTGACAACAGATACAATGGGGTGGGCACTGGGCATATAAAGATAAACAAGTTTATCGTCCAGTTTTGTATGAGCACACGCCAATGGGAGTGGTAGGAGGAGATAAATACAAGTAATCATACCTCTAGCACTGACTTAGTAAATGGAATCATGTGTCAATTACTATGTAATTCAGTGACAAGGAGAGTCACTTTACTAGGGGTAAGACATTTGAGAAGGGGTAATATTGTAGCTCATTCATGGAGGAGGAATATTTTCCAGGAGAAAAATTTTGGTAAAGGGCATTCCAGGTAGTGAAAGCAGAGTGATTAAAGTCTGAAAGAAAGAAAGCGAATAGGAGAGTTAAGGAACAGCAAACCCCTGATTGTACTTACAGCCAGGGCTACACAGGACTGGGGAGAGCTGGTGAGACAGGGACGAGGAAGTAGGGTGAGCTGAGGCTAGAAAGGTATACAGTGAATGTAAGGATTATTCCAGAATCCAAGTGTGCAAAAAAAAATAACTTTTATATAACATAATTTCCATTTTGAGTCTCTCTTAAGCTAATGCGGCAGAAACCTAATCTCTGTTATTTTAGGGTATCCCTCACCTTTCCCTGGGTATGTCTGGGGAGGCCCACATAGTTCCAGGCGAGTGTGAAGGCCAAGTGATGGTTAGCATCATTTTCTACGCAGGCATTCCATCAGGCGCTCTCGTTCTCCTCTCCTAGAATCTTTGGTACCATTCTGTCTCGTCTCTTCTTCTCAGCATGCAGAAAATATTTTTTAGTCTAAAAGGGTGGAGCTTAGTCTCATGACATTCAAGTGAAATATTTTGTGGGCTCAGTTTCCTCCTCAGACTTCAAGGACAGACAAGACAAAACATGCACACTTTTCTTTTATACTGCAGCAGCCTCTGTCGAGACAGTGACTGCACGGCGCTGTAGCTACTGGAACTGTGAGAAAGGTGTGGGGATAAAGAAAATATCTGGAAAATCACTGGTTGATATTTTAAAAATATTATCCTCTTACATGTCTGTTGTGGCAAGATTTGCAAAGGGATAATATGACATGTTACGGATCTCGGACTTCATGCAGTGAACTGCGATTGACGGTTATTCACGTAAGCAGTAGGATTATATTTTTGTTTCCAAAGATAAAATCTGGTAGCAGCATGAAGACCTGATGGGAGTAGAAAGACCAGTTAGGAGGCTTTTGTTAGAATATAGGTAAGAGATGATGAGGACCAGAACCAGATCATTAACTGTGAGGAGGGAGAGGGTTTGAACAGCTCCAGATACAGGTTTGGAAGTCACAGAAGCTGTGGAAGTGGCCAAGGTCATCCTGGGAGTGTGTATGCAATCACAGGAATTGCAGCGTGCAGGCAGGAGGGAGAGCAGGAGCCAGTGCCCCAGACGAAGGCAGAGAGGTCAGAGTGGTGGGAGGACCAGGAAAATGAGGTTCTGGAAGCCAGAAGATGAGAAAGTAGTCAAGCGTCTAAGCAAATATTTTGTTAAAATAAATGCTACACTTAGATGTTTAGCTTATTTATACTGATTATTCAGCTGATATTTTTATATAGCCCAGAGAGTTTCTGGCTTTTTCCCACTGAGAACAATATTAATTTTTGAATACTATTCAAATATTCTTCTTTGTAAGTGTCAGTTTGCATAGTAGTAGCCCTTTGACAGTCATGTAAGTAAAAAGTTACTGGTCTGTGTGATCCCTAAGGTCGTTTTCAGCTTGCAAGTTTTGATTTTGAGAAAACATGTCTCAGGAATTTTGTGAGGAACTCATAGAGGAGGGAAAAATCTCTAGGCCAGAGAACTTTTAATTAATACAAGTTGAATGGAAGAGAAAAAAATGTTTAGAGGAGGTCTAAAGAACATGATGTCTTTATTTCATTCTTTGGCTAATAGAGAATATCTCAGTCAAGGACCTGAATGCCCAGTTTTTATCCTGACTGGTACACTTTGACACTCCTGGAGCACAAATAGAAGGAACTTGGTGCTAGAATTGCTTTCTGATGACTGAACCTGTAAATATGGTATAGTCGTTCACATAAACATGAAGGAGCCAACTTTGGACATAATTATTTACTTTTTGAACTATATGAAAATAAATGAATGTAGACTTAGAAGCCACCATTGCCCAAGAGCATTTGTTTAAATTGTCTTGTTCCCTCATCTCTGGAATTGAGGAAACTGGCAGTGTTTTCAGTTAGACTTGAAAATAGAACTCGATTTGGTAGTGCTACACAGTAGTGACAGTTTATACTATTTAGAAACATTTCCTAGCTAGACAGAGAAGATGGAAATCTGTAATGAGAGGTTTTCTGAGATTGATTTTGGGGAAAAATCCTCACCTGATTATTCGATGTCTTGTTTTATTTTTGAAAATGTGGAGCAGAAGAAACCTCATAACTGATTTAAATGAAAATTCCATCTGAAAAAATTTATCGTTGTAGTGACATAAAGGGAAGCAGCCAGGGATTTCTCTTAGCTGCTTTGCTGTGTCTCCGCATCTCTTTACCACTGCCTTGCTTTCTGTCCTACACCTTCATGTAGTTTTCCCCAGGGTTCTGTGCTTGGCCTGCCGTTTTCTTTGTACCTGTCATGCTGTCCTTCCAGGTAAGGAGAGGTGGCTTTTTTCTTCCCTGAATTGAGCTATGGCCTCCCCCAGCACACGACTCCTGAATCTTTAGATCTGAACTCTCTCTGGAACTAGAAAGTCATACTCTGAATACTTATTGGACATCTTCAGTTGAATGTACCAGGCACTACCAAATAAAAATGTTCAAGACTGAACTAATAATCTTCTCTCATTTGACCAAACCAGCTCTTTTTGCTGAGTTCTTATTTCCCACCGTGACATCAGCAGGCTCCAAATGCTTAGGCTTGAGGTCTTGATCATTTTTAATTTTTACTCTGTCTACTTACGTTCCATCAGTTGCTAAGTCCTGTAACTTCTTCCGCTATGAATCTTGCTAGTACTAGTACTTTCCTTTTCTGTTCTCATTTAGATTCTCTTTCCCTGCATAACTGCAGTAGCTCGAGTCCCTTAGTCTCTCCCCTTTTCCAGTTAAACTTTTTTTTTTTTTTTTTTTGAGACAGAGTCTCACTCTGTTGACCCAGGTAGAGTAAAGTGGCAACATCATAGCTCACAGCAACCTCCAACTCCTGGGCTCAAGCAATTCTCCTGCTTCAGCCTCCCGAGTAGCTGGGACTACAGGTGCCTGCTACTATGCTGGCTAATTTTTCTATTTTCTTTTCTTTTCTTTTAATTTCAGAATATTATGGGGTACAAATGTTTTGGTTACATGAATTGCTTTTGTACAGTTTGAGTCAAAGTTATAAGTGTGCCCATCACCCAGGTAGTGTACATTGTACCTGTTAGGTGTGATTTTAGCCAAACCCTCCTCGCCCTTCCCACTTGCTTAATTTCCATTGAGTTTTGCTTGCATATATGCACATGCATGACACCCACAGGGCCCAGATTGTCTTTCCAGCCATGTGCGCAACCACCTCATTCCATTCATGCAACACACCCCAGGCCTCAGCCAAACTGACTTAGTCATTCTTCACGCATACCAAGGACTTTGACCACATTGTTCACTTTGCCAGAAATACTCTTTTCTCCCCTTTTCCACCACCTATCAAAATCAGATTCATCTGAACTAGGCCTTCTCATATTGCAACATAACTTTTTGCAATGACTGCAAGAGTTAGAGTGTGCCTCCCCTTTGATCTAGCAGTCCTGACTGTGATAATTTAGCCTATAAAATATTTACCATATGTACATATATAACAAATGTGTACAAGTATGTTTAATGTAGTTTTGCTCCTAACAGTAAAATATTGGAAACATCTGAAACAGATGCAACTTTGAAAAAAATAGATATACATACACTGACATGGAAAATTGGCTACTAAATGTAAATTATTCCATACCTTAAAAATAAGTGTGTGTATATATTTGTGCATATGTGTATACATGAAAGAAAATCTGAAAATATACACACCAAAATGTTGAACAGTGGTTATTGGTGTGAGTGTGTGTGGGGGATAAAGTTATGAAGGACTTTTATCATATACATTGTCTAAAAATATTAGCATTTGCTCATATTGGGTAATGAGCTCACTGGTGTTTATTACACTATTCTTTCTATTTGATATTTTTAAATGAAAATAAAAACTGGAAATGCAGTATTGGATTTTTAATATGTACTTTATTGTCAAACATGCATTGATATTTATTAGGATAAAAATGCTAAAAGAGATTTTTCTCTTATAGCATCTTGGAGTGATATTCCATAAAATATTTTAATTCAAGGACACCAGTATTTCTGCTGATAGAATACTTCTTATGAAATGTGGGTTTCTTCTTACAAATAAATGTTGAATTTAGTGTGCGTGTGTGGTTGCACACAACCAGAGGGAAGTATTTGAATGGATGCTATAATGCTTATATATAATTAAAACTGAGTCAGTTTGACCTATTTTTGTGTAAATCATCAACTGAAATGAGTTTGATTAATTTTATATGCTTTTTTTTAATGGAGACCAAAGAGACATAAATGGTATATGTTTGCTTTATGTTGGTTTAGGTAATGTCGACAGTACACAGATCTACGCCTATCTGGAGGAAGAAATGACCACGTAATTAGACACTCTCCTTACTATCGTTAAGCTTTTCTGTAACAGTCAAATAGTAGCAATGTTTAAAATTTTGCATTATCAAAATAGAAATTTGAAGTTTTGAGGAGAACAATACCATTGTTGGTATTCCAGGAGGATACAATGTATAATTTTTTTAGGAAAAGAATTTTTGCATAAGATGTACTGAAGTTAAAGTTAAGCCTAAAATAGACTTATGTATATGTTGATAAATATAGAATATCATATACAGGGAAAATTAGAGCAGTTTAAAGTGGACTTTTAAAATGTAATTAAATTAAGAGTCATTATTGTCAATAGCTTGTAATTATTAGTTTGCTTCCTAGATGTTTTCAGTCATGATACGATAACATGATCAGCCAACAGGAAATTTTTAAACTCAGCATTTGAATCTAAACAATGAAATAAAACATCTCAGAATAAATATAGTCACTCTCACCTTACCTCTGGGGAAGCTTTTTGTTAATGATTTACGTATTTTGAAGTTTATTCCCCGGAATAGCTTATGACAGATTTCCAAAGGTATGTGTTGGTGAATCAGAAGGTAATGATTCTATATCATCCTGTAAATGACATGGTAGATTTGAAGAAAATAGAGATACTTGATCATATTTTGAAAAATGAGAAGCAAATACTCCCAAAGATTCCTGTGGAGAGGCATTATTTTTTATATTGGGGGAAATGAAATAGAATGTCTCATAATCATCACAAGTGCTTAAATATAAATATATTTTGAGTAAAAATGCACTGATGATTGTAAGTACATAAACTCATTCTCAAAGCATGAGTTCTACTTGTTAAAGGAGACTTCTTTTTGGCTATCCCTTGCTACACCAAGTGCTATAACACTTGGATAATAATTAACTATTGAGTTATGTATTAACTAAAATTTATTGCTCTAATTGCATTTTCCATGATAAATACATTGTAAATTACATGGTGTAGGTTGGGGAAGATTTGGTTACCAAGGTTCCTGATAGGTGGAGCACTGACTTGTGAACAGTAACATCGAAGACTACTTACTATATAGCCATCTTTGTATCTTCTGCATGGTTCATACACACATTTTAATTTGAAGATGACAAGTGGTGAACTTTAAAAGTGGGAATATTGGAATACTGCATTTCATCTTAAAATGTTTTCCTTTAACCTAAAAACTGTTTAGTGAAGCCAAGAATTGTTTGCTTTTTTAAATGTGAAGACTCAGAGCAAGGAAACATTAATTCAGCATTTCTATATTGATCAAGGGTCTGGTTTTAGATGATGCCTGTGTTTCTTATTGTTAGAGTTTAAACTGGAAGGGCTGCTAGTTGATTCATTAAGCATTTTAGGATAACTCATGATAGCCAGTTGGGCAGATGATATAGAAATACTTTCTTAAATTTTCGGTTGTCTCTTGGCATCTAAGCTCTGCCAGATTAATAGCCCAAAGGCCAAGGGACCATTTCCATCTCTTGGTTCCACTTTCTTTTTTTTTTTTTTTTTCAATATCCGAGTATTTATTGGCAAAATATTCTTCATCATAAGTTCTTATACCTCTCAGTGTACAAACTAAGATATTACTTTCATCTAATGCAAAATTTCTCTAGCTGTTAATAGAAAGAGAGCCCAAGAAGGCATAGATGAATACAAATGAAAATTCTTAGAATCTATTCAGAAAATCCGATGGCCAGAGCTAAGCAATTCAGAAATCTGAATCTAAATGCTTAAATTAGTTCTGTCACTTCTTCCATTCCCCAATGTGCAAAGACCACCCCAAAGTGATCATCAACTGATGCAATAAAAGTAGACAGGACCACGTGGGTGGATCTTACTTGATGCTGTGACCCCCCAACCCACCACACAGCCTTTCACAGTAACTGGCATTCTCTGAGTGCTTACTGTGTGCCAGGCACTGGCCCAAGTATATTTCACACACGACTATATTACTATTCTTATCTCCATTTTACCAGTTAGAAAATGAGACTTAGAAAGGTTAAGCAGCTTGCCTGAGATTACACAGCAGTGAAGTAAAGAGCTGGGATTTGAGCCAAGGCATGCACCACTCTTAACCATTTTACTATACTGGTACAGATATAGTTGGATGCTGACCATCAACACTGCTCGTTACAACCCCTTCTTATTTACTGAGAATGGCAAGATACCCAGATAACTGAAAAAATAAAAATGTGTGGTTTCTTTGGGAAAGATGCATCAATTAGAAAATAGTGTGTGCAGTGTTCTTGTTGTTTTTCAGGTATGCCTATTATTACAGTGGAATCGGTGCTGGGGTGCTTGTTGCTGCTTACATTCAGGTTTCATTTTGGTGCCTGGCAGCTGGAAGACAAATATACAAAATTAGAAAACAGTTTTTCCATGCTATAATGAGACAGGAAATAGGCTGGTTTGATGTGCATGATGTTGGGGAACTTAACACCCGGCTCACAGAGTAAGTACCTAGTTTAATGTTCAACTCGGATGTGGTTCTTATTCTTAATAAAATGAAATACATGTCATCACATCTGTTAGGAGGGGTTAGGGTGTCACTCAGAAGTAATGATGAGACGAAATTCCTTCTGAGCAGCAAGCATGTCTTACGTATCCTTTTGTTCCCAGGGCCCAGCAGGGCACGAGGGGACTGCATGACTAGCACTGAATGAGGGATTTGTCTTTGCTGGAATGAAGAGATCCTCTGAGAATGTGCAGTACTGCAATAACAAGATGCTTTCTGGGGAAATTTCCAACAAATTTTA
This sequence comes from Indri indri, assembly GCA_004363605.1. Classification (NCBI taxonomy): domain Eukaryota; kingdom Metazoa; phylum Chordata; class Mammalia; order Primates; family Indriidae; genus Indri; species Indri indri. The sequence goes on along the minus strand of RJWJ010009986.1, from coordinate 7,156 downwards.
AATTTCTAGGTTGAATAATTCTTGAGTACTCCATGTCCATTTCCTGGGGCTGGGTGGACTACAGATTTTTGTTGTTAGCGACAAATATTCTGCTAGAAACTTAGAGATTGTTGTTGTTAATAACAAATACCCTACTAGAAACTTATACTCTGACAAATAAAACAAGCATATATACCAGAGACCCTAGATATGAACTAACCCACATTCAAAGCAAAACAAAACAGGCTTGAAGGGAAAAGTTCTGTGTTTATAATTCTGACATTTATTTCTAACATTATTCTTCTAGTGATGTCTCCAAAATTAATGAAGGAATTGGTGACAAAATTGGAATGCTCTTTCAGTCAATGGCAACATTTTTCACTGGTTTTATAGTAGGATTTACACGTGGTTGGAAGCTGACCCTTGTGATTTTGACCATCAGCCCTGTTCTTGGAGCGTCAGCTGCTATCTGGGCAAAGGTAGGTAAAGCCTGTGAATCCAGATTTTGAACTGTACCCGCCTTCAATGGAAGAGTATTTTTACCACGTGATGACCTTGATTAAATTTTCTGTTCAAAATCAGCTTGATGAACATATCCAGCCTCACTGAGTGCATGCTGGGACTCCATGAAGTTTTTGGCCATCATGGATTATTTTGGGAAAGGGATGAACAAGGAGGAAATAACTCTCACATTTCATCTTCGGCCTTCATTTAAAAAAAACAAAACCCTACTGAACTTCAAGGAGCTGTGCTCTGTAGCAGATGACGCCCTATTCACATAATAAGCAGAGATTCAAGTTCAGTGAACAGTACACATGTCCCATTCAATTAATATTTTTCAAATTTTAATGTTTTGGGTTGTATAGATTTTGTTTAATTTGTAAATTGATATTATAGTCTTGCACTGTAAATGGTTCTACATTTATATACATTTAAATTTATTGTTATAAAAATAATTTAAGAAAATAGGTACTTTCTAGTCCCATATGCACATAAATCCTTAGTCTCCAGTTTTCTCTCTCATCTTGAAGGCAAAGCAGTAGAAGTAGCCCTCTCCACCTCCGCACACTTACCTCCAACAATCTTGTAAAACCTATTTTCCCTTTCAAGGTGGGCATGACGTTATTAATAATTTTAAACTGATTTGATGTAGGAATGGGTTTGTGGTAGAGAGATTGGCCTAGTATGTAATCTTTGTTGAGTTCAACACAACTGAGAGAAGGCACTACAAATTCACATAGCAAAAGGGTGTAAGTAATGAAAGGGCAACAAAAGCTGAGCCTAACCCAAAATAAGTCAGGCTGTAAGTATTAAGAAATTTTACCCCATAGGATGGATGTTGTTTTGTTATTGTAAAAAATAACTATCATTTATTGAGCATCTACTATATCAGGCATCCATGTATATATGTTATTTTTCTAAGTATAGATATTACCTCATTTTACAGAGAAAGAAAAGTTCTGAGGACTGTTAATTTTTTTTTTTTTTTTCTTGAGGCAGAGTCTCACTGTGTTGTCTGGGCTAGAGTGCTGTGGCATCATCCTAGCTCACGGCAACCTCAAACTCCTGGGCTCAAGCAATCCTTCTCCCTCAGCCTCCCGAGTAGCTGGGACTACAGGCATGCACCACCATGCCCGGCTAATTTTTTCTATATGTTTTTAGTTGTCCTATTAATTTCTTTCTATTTTTAGTAGAGACGGGGTCTCACTCTTGCTCAGGCTGGTCTCGAACTCCTGAGCTCAAACAATCCGCCCGCCTTGGCCTCCCAAAGTGCTAGGATTACAGGCGTGAGCCATCGCGCCCGGCCAGGACTGTTAATTTTTTGCTCAGAGTAACACAAGGTTTAAACATGTTCTCGGTGGTTATCAGTTAACAAATGTTTGGCAAAAGCTTCCTGTTGTTAATTGATTTTTCTGTATACTAGAATATTTAGCAAGTCGGGTGGCAAGCTCTTAGGATCAGTATTCATTGAAAAACTATTTAAAATGTATTGATGTCCATTCTAGTTAAGATAAAAACCAGTCCCTAAGTTAATCTTTTAATAATTAATTTTTCATTGCCTCAGATACTATTTGTTTAGTAAAAGGAGCCTTTAGGCTGGCTGCTAGAGACCTAAGTTTTAATCCCTACTCTGCCATAAAATTTTGGTATGATTTCAAAGTAATTTCTTAAATCCTCTGGTGGACAGACATATTAAAAAAGAAATGTGGCCCAGTCTGGGAAGCCTCTTTGTCCCCGTGAGCCTGAGTCTCTTCTCACCAACTCAGAGACACAGAAGCAAGTAGGCATAGAAGGAAGGGACCCTGTCACAACAGGCAGCCTGGCCCAGGAAGTCTCTTTGTACTTGTGTGCCCAAGACCCTCTTTCCCTGCGCAGAGACACTGGGGCAGCTAGAGGACACTGGTAGGGGAAACCATCACCACACTCTTCCCTCACCAGGGGATATCTGGCAATCTGACGTTGAGAAACTACTTTCACCCCTCTAGCAGAAGTGAGGGCTGGAGTCCCAATATCTTCAGATAAACCAAGCTGACCAAAATAATACCACAAAGGCTCTGAGTCTTAAACTGCCTCTGGTACCACAGCTCACAAAAGTAGGCCAAGAATAGCATACCAAACATAAACAGGGTGACTGCCTGAAAAAATAAAAGATTTAAATACGACCCCAAAACTCCTAAAATAATAGAATGTCCAGGATATAATAGAAAGTCACCTGTCATACTAAGAACCAAAAAAATTACAACTTGAATGAGGAAAAACAAAATTAACTGACACTAACACCGAGATAATTCAAATGTTGGAATTCTCTGACAAGGATTTTAAAACAGCCATCATAAAAATACTTCAGTAATCAATTAAAAATTCTTTTGGAACAATACAAAAAATAGAAAATATCAGCAACAAAATAGAAGTTATTAGAAAGAACAATGAAATTAGAGAACAGAGAGATACAACAACAAAAGTAAGAATCATGCTGGATGGGCTCAATCTAAGCAATTGTAAATGAGGGGATAGAATCAGTGAACCTGGAGATAGTGTAATAGAATTCACCCATTCTGGAACAGAAAATAAAAAGAGCCTCAGGGACCTGTGGGACCATTACAAAAGGTCCAACATTTGTATCCTCAAAGTCCCAAAAGAAAAAGAAAAATAAAGTGGGGTTGAAGGAGTATTTGAGGAAATAATAGTGGAAAATTTCCCATATTTGGTAAAAGACAAGTCTTCAGATCCAAGAAGTGGAGGCAATCCCAAATGGGATAAAACCAAAGAAATCCATACCAAGGCACATCATAATTAAACTATTGAAAACTAAAGGAAAAATACTGAAATCAGCTAGAGAAAAACAACATATTTCCTATAGGGGAGCACCAATTTGAATGACAAAGTATTTCTCATCTGAAGCCATGAAGGCTAGAAGTGGCACAATATTTTTCAAGTGCTCATAGAACTACCAAGTGTGTATACTATATCCGGTGAAACTATCCTTCAGGAGTGAGGAGGAAGTAAAAATAGTCTCAGATCAAAGAAGACTTAAAGAATTTTTTTCACCAGTATACCTCCTGTTAAAGATTGGCTAAGTGAAATTCTTCAAACAGAAAGGAAATAATAAAAGAAGAAATATTGGAGCATCAGGAAAGGAAAGGAACAACAGGAGGAGCAGACATATGGGCATATACAATAGATTTTCCTTTTCCTCATGGGATTCATAAATCATGTTTGACAATTGAACCACTAAGTTATAAGTGGTAGAATGTTAATACCAGTAGACTATTGTAAGTCACATATGAATATTATAGTACCCAGAGAAGCCATTATGAAACTCTTGCAAAAAGATACATTCAAAAATGCTATAAATAAAGTAAGATAGAATCCTAAAAATTGATCAGGTAACCTACAGGAAGGCAGGAAAAGGGAAGCAGAGGAATGAAAACCATAGGAAACAAATAATAAGATGGTAGACTTAAGTGCTGACATATCATTAACTACTTTAAATGGTTTAAATAAACCAATGAAAAGAAAAAATGGCAGAGTATATTTAAAAAAAGAGACCTAACTATATGCTGCTTACAAGAACTTCAGATTGAATAACATAGATTGAATAGAAGTAATAGTATGGAAAAATACCATAAAATAACAATTTTTAATAAAAGGAATGGCTATATTAATATTTGATAATGTAGACTTGAAATCAAAGAAAATCGCGAGAGAAAAAGAGGAACATTATGTAATGGTAAAAAGATCAATCCACCAGGAAGGCATAATGACCCTAAATATGTATGCACCTAATAACATAGCCTCAAAATACATGAAATAAAAACAGAATTGAAAGAAATAGAAAAATACACAATTATATTTGGAGACTTAACCAACACCCCCCTCCAGCAACTGATAGAACAACTAGACAAAAAATCAACTAGGATATAAAAAATTTGAATAGCACAAACCACCACCAAAATCTAATAGGCATTTATAGGATATTCTACTCAATGGTGGGATACATATTAATCTTTCCTTTTTAAATGACCATTAAACATTCACCAAGATCATATCCTGGACCATAAAATAACCTCAACAAATTTAAAAGAATTGAAACAATAAACTGTGTTTTTTCTGACAATGGTGGCATCAAATTAGAAACCAAAATCAGAAAGATAAGACAATCTCTAAGTGTTGGCATTAAACCACACACTTTTAAATACTCCATAGATCAGGAAATCTCAAAGGAAATTAAAAAATACAAAGGACAACATATAAGAATATTTGGGATGTAGCTGAACAAGCGCTAAGAGAGAAATTTATAGCATTAAATGTTTATATTAAGAATGAGGAATCAAATCAATAACCTAAGTTACTACCTCAAGAAAGTAGAAAAAGAAAAGCAAAATAAGACCAAAGCAAGCAAAAGAAGGAAATAATGGAGCTAAGTGCAGAAACCAATGAAATTGAAAATAGGAAAACAATAAAGAAAATCAATGAAGCAGAAAACTTGTTCTTCACCGAAAAATAAATAAATGTAGTTGATAAACCTCTAGCGAGACTGACAAAAATAAAAAGAGAAGACATAAACAGCCAATGTCAGGAATGAAATATGGGATGTAACTACTAATACTGCAGACATTGGAAAGATAAGGGAATGCTATGAACAACTTTATGCTCATAAATTTGACAATATGGAGATCAGTTCCTTGATAGCCACAAATTACCAAAACTCAACTAAGATGAACTAGATAATTTGAATAGTCTTATGCCCATTAAAGGAATTGAATTTGTAACTTTCAAGTTCCCGAGAAAGAATTCTCCAGGCCTAGATGGTTTCACTGGAAAATTCTACCAAACATTTGAAGAAGAATTAACAGCAATTTTATATAATCATGTGCAGAAAAAAGAGGAGGAAACATTATGAAGCTGGTTTTACCCTGACACCAAAACCAGACAAAGGCAATACCACAAAACAAAACTACAGAGCAATATCTTTAATCTTAGAATGAAATTCCTCAACATTATATTAGCAATCAAATCTAGCAATATATGAAAAGAATTATACATCATGGCCAAGTAGGATTTGTTCTAGCTATACAACACTGATTCAACATTTGAAAATCAATCAGCGTAATTTACCACACCAACAAGCTAAAGAAGAAAAACCATATGATCATATTGATTGACACAGTGAAAACATTTGAGAATAGCTAAGATCCTTTCATTAAAAACTCTCAGCAAGTTAAGAGTAGAGGGATGTTACCTCAACTCTGTAAAGATCATCGACAAAGATCCTTCAGCTAATATTATGCTTAATGGTGAAAGACTGTTTTCCTCAAGATAAGGAATAAGACAGTTCTTCTCTTATTACTCTTTTTCATCAAAGCACTGGAACATCAAGCCATTGCAATAAGGCAAGAAAAATAAAGGCATAAAGATTGGGGCCAGGCGCGGTGGCTCACGCCTGTAATCCTAGCACTCTGGGAGGCCGAGGCGGGCAGATCGTCCTGAGCTCAGGAGTTCGAGACCAGCCTGAGCAAGAACGAGACCCCGTCTCTACCAAAAACAGAAAGAAATTAATTGGACAGCTAAAAATATATATAGAAAAAATTAGCCGGGCATGGTGGTGCATGCCTGTAGTTCCAGCTACTCGGGAGGCTGAGACAGTAGGATTGCTCGAGCCTGGGAGTTTGAGGTTGCTGTGAGCTAGGCTGACACCACGGCACTCGCCCCAGGCAAGAGAGTGAGACTCTGTCTCAAAAAAAAAAAAAAAAAAAAAAATTGGAAAAGAAGAAAGAAAACTATACCTATTTATAGATAGCATGATTTTTCTGTGTAGAAAACCCCCAGGGACCTATAAAAAGCCTCCCAACTGAGTTTGGAAAAGTTACAGAATACCAGATCAATTGCATTTTTATACCCCAACAATGAACATACAGAAACCAAAATTTAAAATTCCATACCATTTACAATCGCTCCAAATAAAGTTAAATATTTTGTGTATACTTATCAAAACATATTGGGACTTGTGCACTGAAAATTATTAAATGCTGATAAGAGAGATCGAAGGAGACTAAATAAGTGGAGAGAGACTTAGTGTATACAGTGGTCCCCAACCTTTTTGGCACCAGGGACTAGTTTCATGGAAGATAATTTTTCCATGGATTGGGGGCAGTGGTTTTGGGATGACTCAAGCTCATTACATTTATTGTGCACTTTATTTCTATTATTACATTGTGATTATTACATTATTACATTGTAATATATAACAAAATATACAACTCACCATAGGTTGGGGACCCCTGGATTAGAAGATTCCACATAGTAAACATATCCATTGTTTCCAAACTGATATATAGTTTAAGGCAATTCCTATAAAAATTACAGTAAGGTTTTTTATAAACATAGACAAGCAAGCTTGTTCTAAACATTTATATGGAAAGATAGCTAAAACAATCTTGACAAAGAAGAATAAAATGAGAGGAATAAGTGAAGCAAGGCTTACCATATAGCTATGGCAATCAAGACTGTGGTATTTGGTAGAAGACAGACACATAGATGAATGAAACAGGATAGGGAGAACCCAGAAATAGACCTATGTAAATATGCTCAGCTTTTTGACAAAGGTGAAAAGGTAATTCAATGGAGGAAGGACAACCTTTTCAACAAATAGTACTGGAGTTAACAACAACAACAA
>RJWJ010009985.1:0-48392 GCA_004363605.1 Indri indri | reverse complement strand
GCTCCACTTGTACTCACCATCAAACTGGTTCTAACTGATCAACACTAAGTTGATCACATGGCAGAAATACTCCCTAGGGATTAGGGGGATGGGGGGGCAAATCAGCAACTAAAGGACATGGGGAGCACTAAGGGGGGGGGAGGGAAGGGCATGCCTTAAACCCGCACTTGGGTGAGGCAAAGGCATAAAGTGTAACTGTAGTGTTTGTACCCTCACAATACCCTGGAATAAAATTAAAAAATAAATAAATAAATAAATAAATAAATAAATAAATAAATAAATAAATAAAAGAAAATCATAAGGAAGAAAAATGTATTTCCTATTCAGTAAGAGAGAGTGGGTCATCATAAATGTCTTCATGTTTACCATCTTAATGTTGAGTAGGCTGAGGAGGAAGAGAAGTGGTTGATCTTGCTGTATGAGGTCAGCAGACAAGGAAGAAAATATGCATATAAGCAGATCCCTGTAGTTCAAACCCCTGTTGTTCAAGGGTCAACTGTATGACATAGTGATTTGTGTATGCCATTTACAAAGTAACTACCTTTAAGCATGGGAATTCAATAATACTTTTGTGATACTAAAAACAAATAGCAACACGAACTGCAGTACTTGGCCAGTGTGCATCTAATCAAGAGGAGATTATTTCTGTATCATTTTTTTAGTTTATTTATTTATTTTTTATTGCAGCATATTACAGGGGTACAGATGTTTAGGTTACAGATGTTGCCCTTGCCCCCCCTACCCCCCGAGTCCGAGTTTCAAGCATGTCCATCTCTCGGATGGTGCGCATTGCACTCTTTGTGTATGCATATACCCGTCCCCTCCTCCCCCTCCCTCTCCCCCTCCCCGACATCAAATAGATGTTATTTTTATATGTACACTTATGTGTTGATCAGTTAATACCAATTTGATGGTGAGCACATGTGGTGCTTGCCTTTCCATTCTTGGGATACTTCACTTAGTAGAATGCGTTCCAGCTCTATCCAGGAATATAAAAGAGGTGCTGTATCACCATTGTTTCTTAAAGCTGAATAGTACTCCATGGTATACATATACCACATTTTATTAATCCACTCATGTATTGATCGACACTTGGGCTGTTTCCACACCTTTGCAATTGTGAATTGCGCTGCTATAAACATTTGGGTGCAGGTGTCTTTCTTATAGAGTATCATTTGTTCTTTTGGGTACATGCCCAGTAATGGGATTGCTGGATTGAATGGTACTTCTACTTGTATCTCTTAAAGGTATCTCCATATTGCTTTCCACAGAGGTTGCACTATTTTGCAATCCCACCAGCAGTGTATGAGTATTCCTATCTCACCGCATCCATGCCAACATTTATTGTTTTGGGACTTTTTGATAAAGGCCAGTCTCACTGGAGATAAGTGATATCTCACTGTGGTTTTGATTTGCATTTCCCTGATGATTAGAGATGTTGAGCATTTTTTCATATGTTTTTTGGCCATTATTCTATCTTCTTTTGAAAAGTTTCTGTTCATGTCCTTTGCCCACTTTTTGATAGGGTTGTTTTATTTTTTCTTGTTGATTTTCCTGAGTTCTAAGTAGATTCTAGTTATCAGCCCTTTATCAGATTTGTAGCATGCAAAAATTTTCTCCCATTCTGCAGGTTGTCTGTTTGCTCTTGTGACAGTTTCTTTGGCTGTGCAGAAGCTTTTTAATTTGATCAGGGCCCATTTATTTATTTTGGTTGTTGCTGTGATTGCCTTTGGGGTCTTCTTCATAAATTCTTTGCCCAGGCCAATGTCTAGAAGAGTATTTACAACATCTTCCTCTAGAATTCTAATACTTTCACCCCTCAGGTTTAGATCCGTTATCCAGCATGAGTTGATTTTTGTGAGAGGTGAAAGGTGTGGATCTTGGTTCAGTCTTCTACATGTGGCTATCCAGTTTTCCCAGCACCATTTATTGAATAAGGATTCTTTTCCCCAGTGTATGTTTTTGTCTGCTTTGTCAAAGATTAGGTGGCTACATGAGGATGGTTTTATATCTGTGTTCTCAGTTCTGTTCCACTGGTCAATGGCTCTATTTTTGTTCCAGTACCAAGCTGTTTTGATTACTACAACCTTATAATAAAGTTAGAAATCTGGTAAGTTGATACCTCCCATTTTGTTTTTATTGCCTAGAATTGTTTTTGCTATGCGGGGTCTTCTCTGGTTCCATATGAAGCATAGAATTCATTCTTCTACATCTGTGAAGAATGATGTTGGCATTTTAATAGGGATTGCGTTGAATCTGTAGATCGCTTTGGGTAGTATAGACATCTTAACAATGTTGATTCTGCCGACCCACAAGCATGGTATGGTTTTCCACCTGTTTAGGTCCTCTGCTATTTCCTTCTTCAATGTTTCATAGTTCTCCCTGTAGAGGTCTTTTACTTCCTTAGTTAAATATATTCCTAGACACTTTATTTCCTTTGTTGCTATTGTGAAGGGTATTGAGTCTTTGATTTGGTTCTCGGTATGATTGCTATTGGCGTATATGAAAGCCTCTGATTTGTGTATATTGATTTTATATCCTGAGACTTTACTGAATTCATTTGTCAATTCCAGGAGCCTCTTGGTCAAATCCATGGGGTTTTCTAGATATAATATCATGTCGTCAGCAAATAGAGAGAGTTTGATCTTTTCTGTTTCAATACATACGCCTTTAATTGCACTCTCTTGCCTGATTGCTGTGGCCAGGACTTCCAGAACTGTGTTGAATAGAAGTGGAGATAGTGGGCAACCTTGTCTGGTTCCAGTTCTAAGTGGGAATGCTTTCAATTTTTCCCCATTCAGTATGATGTTGGCTGTGGGTTTGTCATAAATGGCTTGTATCATTTTGAGGTAAGCCCCGTCTATGCCTATTTTGTTAAGCATTCTTATCATAAACAGATGTTGAATTTTGTCAAATGCTATTTCTGCATCTATTGAGAGAATCATATGGTTTTTTTTTTTTTTGCTTCTCTTTATGTGGTGAATTACATTTATAGATTTGCGTATGTTGAACCATCCCTGCATCTCTGGAATGAAGCCCACTTGGTCATGGTGGATTGTTTTCTTAATAAGCACCTGGATTCGGTCAGGTAGAATTTTGTTGAGAATTTTTGCATCTATATTCATAAGGGAAATTGGTCTGTAGTTTTCTTTTTTTGATGCATCCTTTCCTGGTTTTGGTATCAGGGTTATGTTGGCTTCATAAAACGTGTTGGGGAGGAGTCCAACCTTCTCGATGTTGTGGAATAATTTGTGCAGGATGGGCACCAGTTCTTCTTTGTAGGTGTGGTAAAATTTGGGCGTGAAACCGACTGTTCTGGGGCTTTTCTTTTTTGGGATGTTTTTTATTGCTGTTTCAATTTCAGTACTTGATATTGGTCTGTTCAGGAATTCTATTTCTTCCTGGTTGAGCCTAGGGAGGTTGTGTGTTTCTAAAAATTTGTCCATTTCCTGTACATTTTCCAGTTTGTGTGCATAAAGGTTTTTGTAATATTAATAAATTATACCTTGAATCTCCACGGCATCAGTTGTAACTTCGCCTTTTTTGTTCCTGATAGAGCTTATCAGGGATTTTTCTTTTCTGTTTTTCGTTAGTTTAGCCAAAGGTGTGTCAATTTTGTTTATTTTTTCAAAGAACCAACTTTTTGTTTCAATCTTCCGTATAGTTTCCCTGTCGTCAATTTAATTTGGTTCTGATTTGATCTTATTAATTTCCCTTCTTCTGCTGGGTTGGGGTTGGTCTGTTCTTTTTCCAATTCTTTCAGTCGATTCATCAGGTTGTCTATTTGTGGTCTTTTTGACTTTTGGATATAGGCATTTATGGAAATAAACTTTCCTCTCAGGACTGCTTTGGCTGTGTCCCACAGATTTTGATAACTTGTGTCACCTTTGTCATTTAGTTCAAAGAATCTTTTGATTTCCATCTTTACTTCATCATTTATGAAGGAATCGTTCAGCAGAAAGTTGTTTAATTTTCATGACTTTGTGTAGAGACGAGAGTTTCTGTTGGAGCTGATTTCTGTTTTTAATCCACTGTGATCTGAGAAGATGCATGGTATGATTTCTATTTTTTTTTTTAATTTTTTGAGACATGCTTTGTGTCCTAGAATATGGTCAATCTTAGAGAATGTCCCATGAGCTGATGAGAAGAATGTGTATTCAGTGGTTTTTGGGTAGAATGCCCTGTAAATGTCAGTCAAGCCCATTTGTTCTAGAGTTCTGTTTAAGTCCATTATTTCTTTGTTAATTTTCTGTTTGGAAGATCTGTCCTGTGCTGTCAGTGGGGTGTTGAAGTCTCTGACTATTATGGTGTTGCTGTCTATCAATTTGTTTAGATCAAGTAGAGTTTGCTTTATGAATCTGGGTGCAGCTAAGTTGGTTGCATACATATTTAGAATTGTTATGTCTTCTTGTTGAAATGTACCCTTCACCATTATATAGTGACCCCCTTTGTCTTTCATTACTTTTGTTGATTTAAAAACCAAGTTATCTGAGATCAAAACTGCCACACCAGCCTTCTTTTGGCTTCCATTTGCTTGAAATATTGATTTCCACCCCTTTACCTTGGGTCTAAATGCATCCTTGCAGGTTAGATGCATTTCCTGGAGACAGCAGATGCTTGGCTTGTTTTTTTTTATCCATTTGTCCAGCCTATGTCTCTTGAGAGGGGAGTTCAAGCCATTCACATTTATTGACAGAACTGAAAAGTAGGGCGAATTACTGTTCTTTCTGTTGGCTTGCATTTTGTTGCTTTGTTTTCTCTCTTGAGCCATTGTGGAATCCAGCCTTTGATCTTTAACTTTTGAGTGGTTTCACATTCGGGAGTGTTTATTGTGCTGATCCTTATGTAGTTCTGTTTTGAGTACTTCTTGGAGAGCTGGTCTTGTCTTGATGAATTCCCTCAGTCTTTGCTTATCTGAGAATGTCTTTATTTCTCCTTCATATATGAAACTTAGTTTAGCAGGGTACAAGATTCTAGGCTGGGCATTATTCTGTTTCAGAAGAGTGAGAATGGGGCCCCAGGCTCTTCTTGCTTGTAGGGTTTCAGTTGAGAAATCTGGAGTTATTCTGATGGGCTTTCCTTTGTATGTTACTTGTTTCTTTTGCCTTACAGCTCATAGAAGGGCCTCTTTAGTGGATATTTTGGTCAATCTGATGGCTGCATGACGTGGTGTCTTCCTATTTGCATTGAATCTCCCTGGGGTCCGTTGAGCTTCTTGTACCTGTATATCTAGATTTTTAGTAAGGCTTGGGAGATTCTCCTCTATTAATTCTTCAAATAGCTTATCCAGCCCTTGAGTGTTTTCTTCTTCACCTTCCGGAACCCCTATCACCCCCAGGTTCATTTTTTTCACATAATCCCACATTTCTTGTAGGCTTATTTCTTTTCTCTTAATTTTCTGCTCGATCTCTGTGACTCACTTATTTAATTGGAAGGAGCTGTCTTCAATCTCTGAGATTCTTTCTTCTGTTTGATTTACCCTGTTCTTGAGGCTTTCCACGGTATTTTGTAGTTCCCTGAATAAGTCCTTCATTTCCAGGAGATTGGTTTGATTTTTCTTTAATATTTCAATTTCTTTCGTGAATTTTTCTTCCAAGTCCTGGATTTTTTTTGTGGTTTCTTTGTGTTGGTGATCCATTTTTTCTTGCATATTATTCAGTTTTTTTAAAAACCATGTTTGAAATTCTTCTTCTGTCATTTTAATATTCTGAGTTTGGTTAATGTCCATTGCTGGGGAGCTGTTGTTCCTCTTTGGTGGTGTGCTTTCCTTTCGAGTCTTCATACTTCCAGAGTTCTTTTGCTGGTTCCCTCCCATCTGGATCAGTTGTTCCTTCTTGCCTTAAGATTTTCATTTGGATAATGACATGCCCTGTTTAGTCTCTGAGCCAGTAGGTGGTGTTTGTGAGTGAGATTTGACTACACCCTTTATGATGAATCAGTAGATGCAGTAAAAGGATGTGCAGGATGACCTCCCTGTCAGTAGGTGGCACTTGCAGGGAGGAGCGAGCTGCAGTGCTGTTTTTGGTTCCTGTAGCTAGCTCTTGTTCCTCTAGAGAGGCCCTCTTGTGCCTCGGGTGGTGGGTGGTGGGTGGGGCCCTGGGATTTCCAGGTGTGTCCTTATTCTCCACCTCAGTTGGGGCACGACCGGGAGTGAATCTGGGTGGGGCTGGGTTGGGTAAGCCTGCCCTCAGGCTCCACAACTGCTGTTAGCAGGGGTAAAAGGTCTGTTCTTTATTTTTGTGCAAAGCTCCCAGGAGGGGCTGAAATGGCTCCACTCAGCTTAAAGTCTGGGCTTGGGGAGTGGGGCTGTCCAAGACCCGCACTCTGGAGCAGGTCTCGCTCCCCTCCAATGTCCCCCTCTCCCTGGCCTCTCCCAGGCCTCTGCCATCAAGTGGGACCTCAAGGCGATGGATCTCCCCTGGCTGTGACGTGGGCTGGGAGGTTCCCTACCCAGGATCGCAGCCTGAGGTGGGTGCACAGTCCTCTTTTGGGAGGAAGTTTGCTGCTCTCGCACACTGATCTGCCCCTAAAGGCACACATTCTTCAGTAGGCTCTTTCACAGATCTCTCTTTTGTGCTCTGGGGCAGTACGATTGTGACCTGGGTGTTCTGAGTGTGGTCTGCAGTCCTGTCCCCTGGGCCCTGGAGATCAATCCCTGACCCTGCCGGGGGGTGGTGGTGCTGGTCTTGAATCACCTACAGGGTGCCCAAGCTGGATCTATTTCACTCCACCTCGGGATTTGACCCACTTTCCTGGAGTTCCCAGGAATTATCACCTGGGAGGGCTGGTGGGTAGGGCGCTTGCAGTCTGAGTACCCCTCAGTCTGCTGTAGGGCCCCATAAGGAAAGGTCCCATTCCTTGGGGATGCCTCCATGTGATGGCTAAATTGTCTCTCTGGGCACCCACGGGTAGGGAAGGGGAAGGAGAAAATGGAGCACTATGGCGTCTGCCGATAGGCTCGGGTCTGCACCTGGGGAGGTTCCCCGAGGAAGCTGGGAGCCCGGCGCTGAGTCCGCAAGAGGCCACTGCTCGCTGGCAGCAGCCATCTCTGGGCTGGTGTCGGCAGGTCTCTCCAGCCGCTCAGGAGCCCACCAACAGTCCAAAATGCAAGGGAGGGGAAAGTTAACCGCTCCACCTACCCTTGTCGCTGGTCTCCAAGCCTCTCAAGACATTTCTCCTTCCAGTTCTCCTCCGCAACGTCTTCCCGTGGAGTCTCCTGTAGTTTCAGGCACCCTTCCTTCCGACCCTCACCCCATCTGTGTTTCTCTGCTAGTTTATTTTTTTCTCTTTCTTCTAAAATTTTTCTTTTTTGCAGAGACACTCTGACTGGTGGCTTTTCTAGTCCGCCATCTTCAATAGTCTGCAACTTTTGCCTCTGGTTCTCTGAGTTTAGGAGTACTGGCTGTAATTCAACAGCACCTATTTAGTGAACTAGTAGCATAGCCAACAGCCTGCCGGACAGCATTCAAACCCATCACGTGATATCTCTCATCTGGATGTCAAGTCAGTGTTTATAGGACAGAGGACTATTATTTGTGGTTGGCTATTTCTGACAATGAGTGGGAGTGGGGAATCAATTAAGTATCTGATCTCCAGTTTGTAAAATAACATTTTTGCATTAATCAGAAAATGTTCTATGCTCAGAAGCAATGCTGGATGGGATAAGAGAATATATTTACTAACATATTAATTTATAGCTTTGCTTATCCACTGTCTAGTAAGCCCACAAGGGGGTGGTAATTTTCAGATGGAGATAGGCATGTCTATTTTGTTCATCATTGCATATCCAGGAAAAAAATATATTTCCTAGCACATAAGAAGAAACAAAGAAATATTAATAGGTATGGAATGAAAGAACCATAAGTAAAATAAAATACACAGATTATTGGATTTTGTTTAGTATATCAAATGTTAACCATGTAAAAAATATATACCTGTGTTGAAGTAGGAAATTCCTGAAACAAATCCCTGAAGACTACACGAGCACGTGTTACATGCAGCAGCATCCTAAGGGATACTGAGGAACAGAAAAGGAGTAGACTACAACGGGAAGAAGCCAAGACAGCGCAGGAGAAGGAGGCTGGTGTCCTGGTCCCAGGGTGCAGCTTCCCCAGGTTACACCAGCCCACCCACCACTGGGTTTTCTCCCTTCCAGGTGAGTTTTGCACTGAGGCGGACAGCCAGCTAAGGCCGTTCTCAACCTGTCCTGTGGCCCCGTGAACCCAGGCAGGAGAGGAAGGGGCCGGTGACCTGCCTCAACCCCAACCCCTCCACACTACTCCTTTTTCCCAAACCCTGCAAACTTCTGGGCAGCCCTCCGGCCTTGCAGAGAATCCTGGAGCCCAGATCTGGACCACCCTTCCCCTAGTGTCTGCAGGACCTGGGCCCGGTCTTCAAGGACGATGCTCTCTTTCGCCTGCGTGATCTGTGCCCTCCAACAACTCCGAGGCAAACTCGCTCCACTCCACCGTGTCCACCTCATGTGAAGGAGCCCTCAGGCCAGAGGGATCCAGGGACAAGCCGGCCTCTCACGACTGGGAGCGGGAGGGACGCCTCGAGCCTGGCAGGAAGGAGACGGTAGCCCTGGGTGGGAAGGCGCCCAGGCACAGCCGGCACTCCAGGTGCTGTGGTAGGCGATGGGCAGGCAGGCGCCCCTTGTCAATGACCTCCGCGCTCTTTGTCGGACCCAGGGCGTCTGTCCCTCTTAGTTTGGCCTGTGGCTCCTCCCGCACCTTCCGCTCCTCCCAGCCCCGCAGCTCCTCCGGCCTCCAGCAGCCAGCAGAGGTTCCCGCCGCTCAGCTGCCTCAGCGCCTTGAGCTCCCTGCCCGTCTGTCTGCCGCGTGTCCTGCCGCTGCGTCGCCGTGGTCCTCACCCGCCTCCGCCGCGCTGAGCCTCAGCCCCCGCCACTTCGGCCGCTCCTCCGGGCTGCTCAGTAGCACTGCAGTTGCAAACGGTAAGGGAAGTCTTCATACATGTATTGCTTATAAGTTTACTAATCCTTAAGCCAAAGAAGTGATACATTTATTTATTTAGGCATGTTCATATAATTATAACGCTATACGATTACATGTCCTATAATCAAGTAGCCTATTTTTCACATAAGCGTAATTTATATGTATATTATATATTGGTATGTAATATTTTACATAATTACATAATTGCCTGTGTGTCTGATATGGTACTTTATATGTATAATTTTACTTTTAAAGTTTATATAATGTATTTATATATTGTATAGTATTCAAAATTCATCCTTTAGAACAGATACGTATCTTTCCTGCCTTCTTATTCCATGGTTAAGTAATAAACGTGTTTAGAAGCAAGATTGAAATTCCGTTTTTTGAAAAATGTAGTCAATATTTTGACTTAAATTTGGAATAAAGCCTATGAAGAAAAACCATTTTAAACTTTTTGCTAGAGAATTAGCAAAAAAGTCATATAGCATTTTAATACAAAATTAAAATTTGTATTTTAATACAGAAACAGGAAACGCTGGAAACTTTGTGACTAGGTATTTCTTAATTATCCTGGACAGCCTTGTCTACAACGATGGATGGTGCATCTTAAAATTCCAGTAATTTGTATTGTTTTTTCTACCTTACACTACTCTATTTCAGCATCCACTCCTACAAGATAGGATTGAATAGAGGTGAAGTAGATATGCCTTGGAAGGATTTGGTGGGGAGGCAAGGATATTCCCAGTTCCCACAATGAGGATTATTTATGTGAGCATATTAGGGGAAACGATCTTAATGTAAGGAAGTGTAAGGTGAGTTACAACTTTCAGGGTATCTGATATTTTTCTTCCTTACTTTGTTTTCTTCTCTGTGCCGTGTCTCTAGGCCCTCCTTCACTCCTGCCCCTGACAGCTAGGATCTCTAGCTAACCAGCTCCCAAAAGCAATGAGCAGACACTTGGTTGAGAGTAATTGTGTGGATTATCTTAATACTTCTATGAGATAGGTACTGCTACTGATGCCACTTTATAAACAAGGAAACTGAGTCTCAAACAGGTAAAGTAATGTGCTTGAAGGTGAGTAGTTTTAATATGGTATAAATTGGATTGGAACTCAGGTCTCACTAACTCTAAAATCCACACAATTAACCATTACATGAAATTACCTGTCATCAGGCTGCCAGCAATCTGTCAAAAACATATTGTCCTCCTATCCAAACATAATTCTGGCAAGTTGATAATTTCAGTTCTATCCAAGAGAATACTCATCTTTCAAAAGGTTGTATTATCCATATTTATATCATATTTTTCTTACCCCAAATATATGCTAGTATTTTTTCATATGCAACAGCTTTGAATGAAGCTGGAGAACACATGGTCAAAGAGCTGGTTTCCATGTACAAGAAGAGATTGTTCCCACCCTATTGACCTTTACATGGCTCTTAAATCCCAAAATCACAATGTCTTAAAAACACATTATTGGTGAAATGTGGTGATTAGCAACTACAGGGAGTTGGAAAAGGGAAATTGTCCACTTAATGAGTACAGAGTTTTAGATTTGCAAGATGAAAATATTCCGGGGGTTTGTTTCACAAAATGAATATACTTAACAACATTTAACTGGATAGTTAAAAATGGTTAAGATGGTAAATTTTATGTTATGTGTTTTTTACCATAATATAATAAAGAAAAAACCACATGATACCTCAATACATGTTTACTAGGTATATACCATATACATTATACTACTTTAGTTTACTACTTTAGTTTACCAAACCTTAAACTACACATTTTAGCATATACCTTCCTTCTCAACTGATTCTCTCATTTAACTCCTCTCTTGCTACAAAGCAGATGACTTCATCTATACTTGATTGTTGGTTGTATCATGCACTATTTATCACCAGGGTTTTAGAATCAGATAAATAGAATCTGAAGCACACAACATCAGTTTTTGGCTGTGTAACTTTGGGCAAGTTACTGTCTCTCTTTAACTTCAGATTTCTTGTTGGTAAGTGTAAATAACAAATATATTTATTTCAGATGTCATGATAATTAAATAACTTATGAATTTAAATATCATATCACAGTTATTGGCACATAGGGACCCCGAATTGAATAAAATATACAGTATAATTATTGATATTATTTTATAAGTTACATGATTCCATCTTCATATTTTACTTCTCTTTGGCATGAAATCCATCTGTGTACTCCATGGAAAATATATACTATGAACAAATATGGGCAAATACAGGCAGATGTTTATGAAACTAATATACTCATCTTCGTGAGCACTGTCTGGGGTAAATTTCTTTGCTTCTCATGCAATTACGTTTGGCCATATGACCAAGTTCTAGTTCACTAGAAATTGAGGAGAATTGATGCAGTCCCCTTCCAGGGCCAGGCTCATAAATTTCTTCCATTCACAATCATCTGTGATATTGATGTTATTGCAAGCTTGAGATGAACACAGCAAACATGGAAGTCACGGTAAAGACGGTGAAAACATACAACAGAAGGGGCCTATTTGGAATAGAGATGTCCACCAAATAGAAACATGTGATTTGAACTTTATATAATGAAGAACTAACCTTCTTTGGTATTTAAATCTTCATATATTCTGAGGTTTGTTTGTTCTAGTTGCTGAATAAAGAAATTTGTACCTTGAAGTAGCAATTTCACAACACCAGTCCAGCCTGATTTCATAATCACTTTGAACAGTGATTGCTGAGTATCTTTAATGCCTCTGTTTAATGAGTAAGAATCTTTTTCATAATTATCCTTGACTCTTTTTCCACTGTGAATTGGTCAAGAGGCAGTAGCCACCTTGTTTTTTTAGTCCATGTATGTCCAGCACAAGAGAAGCCAAGTGCAGATTTTATAGAGAGGACTACACATCAGATGGAAATCTTGTACTTGAGCTGAATATAATGATTAGTTGGTGACCTATGTAGTATCTTTGGGGAAGAGATGAGCATGTTGTATGTCTAGAAAGAATGGTAAAAAAAGATTTGGTATCAAAAACAGAACACTATGAAATAAGTTGCCTAGCTATTAACATAAATCATTTCCTGTTCTTTCCAGACATAGCAGTTAGTCTTTCTAGTTTGCAATTGCTATGTGATTGTATTGGAGAAAGTAGAAGGGTTTAATGCATAGCAAATGAGTATTTTTTTAAAAAAAGTTAGCTCAGGATGTCATGTATATAGGTTTAAAGTGGGACTCAACGAGATGGTTCTAAAATTCACATGAGAGAACTAAATTTCAAAATTAGCCCAAAAAGACACTCCTGAAAGAGAAAATTCAGAAATCAAGTTGAAGGGGTATTAAGCAGAAAGACAAATAAATGGGATAAATAGAGAGCCCAGAAAGCGTTCTACACACATAGGAACTACTCAGCAAAAAACTGTTGGGATATTTATTACAGAGAAAAAGAAAACATGAAACCAAATCCCTATGTTGTACAAGATCTGAAAATGCATTACAGATGGATTGAAGACAAGATTATAAAACTTTTAGAGAAAATATGAAATAATATCCTTATGACCTTCTGATGGGCAATGATTTTCATGGCAAGACACAAAAAATGATAAGAATATAGAAAAACAGTGATCCATTTCATCAAATTAAAATTAGAAATTCTATAAATTAAAAGCCATCTTAATGACAGTGAAAATATATACGACAAATGAAACTTATTACTGGTAACATAAATTGACAAAGGATTTGTATTTATAATCT
The DNA here is from genome assembly GCA_004363605.1 of Indri indri. NCBI lineage: Eukaryota > Metazoa > Chordata > Mammalia > Primates > Indriidae > Indri > Indri indri. Next base: position 35,693 of record RJWJ010009985.1, on the reverse strand, counting down.
ATAAAGAACATTGATTAGTCAATATGGAAAAACAAAACAAGTTATTTGGGAAATGGGCAAATGACAGGAATTTAGAATCATCCCAAGTAGTCCATAATATTTGATAGCATATTCACCCTCATTAATAATAAAGACATGTAAATTAGAATGATCATGACATTCTACCAAATTAGCAACAATTCAAAATTTTCTCAATACAAAATATTGCCATGAGTGTGTATAAAAATGGACTCCCATTAAAAATGGTGGCAGGACAAAGCAGATAGTAGTTTAGAAAATATATATATACATTTCTAAAAGGTAACTCTGTGGACCCTAAAATCCAGCTGTTTATCTCTTATTAATATATCCTATAGAATTTATACTACATATGCACCAAGATGTATTTACAATAATGGTTAATAAGAGCATTAATACCAGCAAAAATTTTAGTATAATTCAAATGGCCACTAAATGGAAAATAGAAAGTTTAAAATGTGATAAATTAATATGATTAAATGTTATATTTTAGTAAAAATTAATGAAAAACTGCATACTTATACATGGAAAACTCTCAAATACATAATAATGAGTAAAAAGTGCAAATTCCAAAAATATGTACAATTGTATGCCATTCTTACTACTTTGAAAAACAGGGAAACTAAGTAAACTTTTTATTTAGGAATTCTTACAGAATTGGCAGAATATTAATAATAATTACATTAGATAGGTGAGGCCATGTTTCACTTGTGAAAAAAATTCAAAAAATTCAGTATCTTTGCTGAATCTGGGCTGGTTTTTTGTACATGCAAAGTTCAGTGCAAAAGGAGAGCATTCTTTATAGGGAGACTTACAAACCCAGGCTGCTTTGATATTGTGCCCTTTTTGTTTCCTGGCAAAATGGCAAAGATAATACAGTACCACATCACGTTTTACACTGGTTCACACAGAAGTAATTTATAATATCATATTTCATTGTTTAGTAATCTTGCATACCTGTTGGGTTGAGGGAGGGATTGGAAAATTTTATCTTCCATATGCCCATGAAGGAAATATATACAAAGAATTGGTGATCACTATTAACATCATCTATCATAGCAATTAACACAAAATCCAGTGTAAGTGTTTTCTGGGAGGAGTGGTAGAGAAGAAGGCAGGGGTATTTATTTGGAAAGAGGCAAACCAGAAGGAGGAGGCATCTAAGCTATGGGTAGTATTTGTTTATTTAAGTCTAGATAGTAAGTACATATGTTTTCATTTTCTAATTATATAAACTGTATATATAGATTTATGTATCATCTGTATTGTATATTTTAAAATGTTATATGTATGTATATGTTAACATTTCATGCATAACATAATGTATGTTATAATATACACGTAAGTGTAACTTAATGTGTACATATGTTTATTAATATATGGCATGTATCACAATATATCTTACTGTGGAAAGGAGATTAATTGTCCCCGAAAATATCTACATTCTAATGCATGAAACTTGTGAATGTGTTACCTTTGTGACAAAAATTATTGAGCATGTGTGATTAAGGCTACAGACATTGAAATGGGGAGGTCCTCCCTGCTGGTCTCGGGGAGTCGCTGCGCAGCAGGGGCCTCCCTTGCAGGGGGGCTTCATGATTCCCCACCCCCAGCTCCGGAGGAGGCAGGTGGAGAGGGGAGAAGCCCAGGTCTTTTGGCGCGGCAGTTCCTGGGGACTAGGTGGCAATTCGGGGCCTTCCATCAGTGCCTCAGTGTCCATCCCACGTGACCGCCTTTCCCCCACCCCCCTCATATCTTCCCAGTGTTCACCTTCATCCTAGGGCAACTGCAGCAGTCATTTGCAATCAATTTTCAAACCCCCAAGTGATGGCTCCTGAAACCTCTCAAATTGAATAGATAATCAAAGGACATGTTACAGTTGGGGTTAGGGACTCCTTTGGTTGTGGAAGTTTTGGGGGAATTTCATTTTAGGTTAATCATTTTAGGTTAGTTTCTTGGGTGAGTGGTTCTGCCCAGTAAGATGCAGCCTTGGAGTATAACAGTATCTGGTCCAATATCTGATATGAGAAAGTGGGAAATGAAGGTAAGCAGTTAAAAATGGGAGACATTGTTTGGGAGATGGAATGCAGTAGAAAATTGCTGGTTCTTTACCATTTGATTTTTGTCAGGGCTCATAAAACAGTACCCCAAAATGAAGGCCTCAGAAGCAAAAGTTTTTCTCTTGCTTTCTCTGTCCTCCTGTCTCTCAGTCCCATTCTCCCTTGAGGCTAGCCATAGAAACTAGAATCCCTCTTCCCCAAGGCAGATCACAGAAACCATAACCTCTTTTCTGGAAAGCCAGCTATAAAACCTAAAACTGTTTTGTGTTAAAGCTGGCCATAAAGTAATTCACAGAGGTAACTAAACATATAAAAACCGAGGGTCTACCTGCTTTCTCTAAGTGAAAACAAGAGTTTTCATATTTGACTCCTTTCTGGCTAAAAGTTACCCTCTTTATATGAAATGAATTCTTTCCAAGTTATGTTTGATAAGAAACTCCTAGGCCTAAACCTAGCCTTAGCCCTAACACTAATCCTAACCCAAACCCTAACCCTACCACTACCCCTAATCCCAAATCTAAACTTAACCCAAACCTAACGCTAACACTAACACTAGCCTTATACCTAACCTTAACCCTAACCCTAACCCTAATGTTAGCAGTAAGCCTAACCCTATCCTGAACCCTAACACTACCCCTAAACCTAACCCTAACCCCAACACTACACCTAACCCTAAACCTACCCCTAAAGCTAGCCCTAACCCTAAAACTTGCACAAACCCTACACGTAGCCCTAGCCCTAACCCTAACCCTAAACTCAACCCTAACCCTAGCCTTAGGCCTAAACCTAGGCTTAGTCTTAACACTACCACTAACCATAACCCTAACCCTAGCCCTAACCTTAAAACTAGCCATGCCCTAACTCTAAAGCTAGTCCTAATCCTAACAATAGCATTAACCCTAGCCCTAAACTGAACCCTGACCCTAATCCTAGCCATAACTCTAACCTTTTCCCTATCCCTAACCCAAACCTAGACCTAACCCTAACACTAGCCGTAACCCTAGCCCCAACACCAAAACTAGACCTAAGCCTAACTGTTACCCTAACACAAACCCTAGGCCTAAACCTAGACTTAGGGCTAACGCTAATCGTAACCCAAGCCAGACATTAACCATAAACCTAACCCGACTGTGACACTAGACCTAATGCTTATGCTAACCCTAGCCCTAACCCTTACCTAGCCCTAAACCTAACCCAAATGCTAGCCCTAACTCTAACCCTAAGCCTAACACTAACCATAACTATAGCCCTCAACAGACCTTAGACATAACCCTAGCACTAAACCTAACAGTAACCCTAACCATAGCCCTAGTCCTAACCCTAACACTAGCCCTAATACTAACACTGGAACTAACCCTAGCCCTATCAGTAAGCTTACCCCTAATCATAAACCTAAATGTGGTCCTAAACTTAATCCTAGACTGAAACATAAACTTAACCTTAACCTAAACCCTAGACCTAGGTCTACACCTATCTTTAGCCCTAATATTAACCAAAACAATAGCCCTAACCTTAACCCCAACCCTAAATCTAACACTAGCCCTAATTCTAACCCTAGCCCTAGCCCTAGCCCTATTGTTAATGCTAGGCTATCCCTGTCCTAACCCTAGCCCTACCACTAACCCAAGCCCTAACCCTAAAACTAACCCTAACCCTTGCCCTATGCCTAAACCTAGCCTTGGCCATAACACTAATCCTAACCCTAGCTTTAACCTTAACACTAACCCTAATGAAAACCCTAGCACTAGCCCTAGCCCTAGCCCTAACCCTAACAATAACAATAACTCTAGCCCTAACACTAACCCAAGGCCTATCCCTAACCCTAAAGCTAGCCCTAACCACAACCCTAGCCCTAAACCTAACCATAACACTAACCCTAACCCTATCCCCAACCCTAACCCTAGCCTTAACCCTAACCCTAACATTTACCCTAGCCCTAGTTTTAATCATAGCTGTAGCTGTAACCATAGCCCTAGCTCTAACCCTAGCCCTAGCACTAGTGCTACCACTAACCTTAAAACTAAAATTAAGGGAAATATCTATAAGTAATGTCTTCTTATACATTGAAATATTTGATAAGAAAAGAACACATTGCTTCAGCTCACACAGTTATGAAATCCTGTAAATGACCAATTGTCTAGCATAATTCTCTGAGTGAATATAAGTCTTTTCATAAGAAACTCCTTTCAGCTAAAAATCACCCTATTGCTACCAAATGACTTTCATGTGTTTGTAGAAGCTTCTAAGGCATATACGACAATGAGCTTCTACAAATGTAAAACCCTAGACCTAGTGCCAAACCTAGAACTAATGGTAACCCTAGCCCTAGGTGTAAACCTTGCCTTAGCCCTAACACTAACTCTAACCCTAGCCCTAACCCTAACACTAGCCCTAGCCCAAACCCTAACTCTAGCTCTAACCCTAGCCATAAACCTAACTCTAACCCTAACCCTAACACTATCACTAATCCTAACCCAAACCAAAACCCTACCACTAAATTTAACCCATCCCTAATTGTAACCATAAAGCTAGCCCTAACCCTAACCCTGGACCTAACCCTAACACTAATGCTAACCCTAACAATAGCCCTAACCCTAACCCTAAATCTTAACTGACCCCTTCGCCCTAACACTAGCACTAACACCAACCCTAACCTTAACTCTAACCCTAGCAATAACCCTTGCATAGCTCTAACCTTAACCCTAGCCCTAATCCTAACCCTAACACTAGCCCAAACCCTAACTCTACCCCTAACAATAAACCTAGCCTTACCATAAACCTAACTCAACCTTAACCATAATCATAGGCTTAAACCTAGCCTTAGGCCCTACACTAATCCCAACCGTAGCCCTAAACCTAAGCCTATCATTATCCCTAACCCAGCACTAACCCTAACCCTAAAGCTAGCCCTAATCCTAAACCTAACCCTAACCCTAAACCTGATCCTAACCTTAACCTAACCCTAACACTAACCCTAACCCTACCCTTACCTTAGCCCTAAACCTAACCCCAAACCTTACCCTAGCCCTACCCCTAACCCTAGCCCTAGGACTAAACTTAGCCTTAGCCCAACACTAATCCTAATGTTAGCCCTAACCCTAATGATAACCCTAACCCTAATGATAACAATAAACCTAACACAAAAGCTAACCCTAACCCTATCTAGACCTAACCATAATGCTAACACTCACCCTAGCCCTAGCCTTAACATTAACACTAGCACTAACCCTAACCCTAACCCTAACCCAAACTCTAACCCTAAACTACCTCTAACTCTAACATTGCCCCACCCCAAGCCCTAACCATAGCCTTAACCCTATCCTTGACCCTAACCCTAACCCCAGCCAGAAACATAACCCTACCCCTAACACTAACCCTAAAGGTAGCACTAACACTAACCCTAGCCTTAACCCTAACCCTAGGCATAAACCTACCCTTAGGCCAAACACTTATCCTATCCCTAGCCATAACCCTAAACCTAATCCAACCCTAACGACAACACAATACCTAACCCTAACCCTAACCCTAACCCAAGCCCTAACCCTAACCTAGCCCTAACCCTAAACCTAATGCTATCCCTAAGCCTAGCCCTAAAACAAACCCTAGCCTTAACCTTAATCTAAAGCTAGCCCTAATTCTAGCTCTAGCCTAAAACTCACCCTAGTCCTAACCCTAATAATAGCCCTAACCCGTAACCTAGCCCTAACATAACCCTAAAGCTAGCCTAACCCTAACCTAGCCAGAAACTTGACCCTAGATCTAAGCCTAACCCTAATGCCAACAATGACCATAGACCTTGGGGTCACCCTTGCCATAGAAATAACACTAATCCTAAACCTACCCCTAATCCTAACCCTAAATCTATCCCTAACACTAATGCTAACCCTAACACTAGCCCTAATCCTAATGTAGAGGTAATCCTAACCCTAATGATAACCCTAACCTAACAAGACCCTTAACCCTAACCCTAACCGTAAACCCAGTCCTACCCCTAGCCCTAACCCCAACCTTGAGCCTAAAGCTAACATAAGCACTACCACTAACCCTAACTCAACTTCTAATCCACGCCTAGCCATAAAGCTAACCCCAACCCTAGCCCTAACCCTAACCTTAAAGCTGACGCTTGCACTAACCCTAAATCTAACCCTAACCATACACTACTCCTAACACTGACCCTAGCCATAATGCTAACCCTGAAGCTATCCCTAACCCTAAACATAGCCCTAAACATTACCCTAGCCCTAACCCTAAACCTAACATCAACCCTAACCCTAGCCCTAGGCCTAAAGCTAACCTTAGCCCTAGCACTAATCCTAACCCTAGCCCTAACCCTAACTGTAACCCTAGTCCTATCCCTGACCTAGACAGAACACTAATGGTAACCCTAAACCTAGCCCTAACCCTAAACCTAACCCTAACTCTAGCCCTAACACTAAACTAGCCCTAAACCTAACCCTAACCTTGACCCTAGCACTAACCCTATCCCTAACCTTAGCCCAATACCTAACCCTAACCCTGAATCTTACCCTAACACTCGCCCTATAAGTAACACTAAAATTAATACTAACCCTAATACTACTGCTAACTTTAACACGAAGCTACTCCTAAACCTAAGCCAAGCCCTAAACCTAACCCTAAAACTAATGCTAACCCAAACCCTAACGCTAATGCTAACCATAAACCTATCCCTGACCCTAAGCATAGCCCTAAACCTAACCCTAGCCCTAACCCTAACACTAACACTAGCCCTAAACCTAATCCTAACACTAACCCTAACACTAACCCTAAACCTAACCCTAACCCTAGCCATAACTCTAAAAATAAAGCTAGCCCTAACCCTATCCATAGTCTTAAATCTCACTTTAACCTTGACCATAGCCCTAACACTAAGCCTAACTTTAAGCCTAAACCTAATCCTAACCTTGTCCGTAACCCTAACCTAGCTCCAACCCTAACCTTAGCCTTCATCCCAGCCCTAACCCTAACCTAACCCAATCCCTAACCCTAGCCTAGACCTAAACCTATGCTTACCCCTGAAACTAATCCGAACCCTAGCCGTAACCCAAACCCTAACACTAGCCCTAATCCTAACCTAGACCTAACCCTAACCCTAACCTTAAACCTAGACCTACCCCTACCCCTACCCCTAACCCTAACAATAGCTCTAACTCTAACCCTGGCTGTAGCTGTAACCATTGTCCTAGCTCTAACCCTAGCACTATCATTACCACTAATACTAACCTTAACACTAAACATGAGAGAAATATCTATAAGTAATATCTTCTTATACATTAAAATGTTTCACAAGAAAAAGAACACACAGCTTTAGCTCACAGAGTTATGGAATCCTGTAAAACCCCATCCTTTAGCTTATTTCTCTCAGTGAATATAAGTGTTTTCATGTGAAATTCCTTTCCAGTTAAAAATTACCTTCTTGGTACGAAATGCCTTTCTTGTGTCTGTGGAAGATTGCAAGGCATATATGAGAATGAATTTCTGCAAATGTAAAACCCTAGACCTAGCCCTAAACCTAACCATAAAACTAGCCCTAACCCTAACCCTAAACCTAACTCTAAAATTAGGGAAAACACTAACCCTATCATAACCCTAGCCCTAAACATAACTGTACCCCCAGCCCTAACCCTAAAGCTATCCCAAACTCTAAGTCTAGCCCTTACATTAACACTAGCCCTAACCATAACCTATCTATAACCTTAGCCCTAAACCTAACCCTAATCTTAAACATAAAGCTAGCCCTACTCCAAAACCTAGCCCTAAACATAACCCTAGCTCTGACAATAATCCTAAACCTCAGCCTTAGGCCTAAACCTACACTTAGCCCTAAACTAATAATTAACCTAGTTCTAACCCTAACTCTAACATTATCCCTAACACTAGGTCTAACCCTAACCATAGCACTACACCTAACCTTACCCCTAAACCTAGGCCTAAATTTAACCCTAACCCTCACACTAGCCCTAACCCCAAAGCTAGCCATAACCCTAACCCTGGCCCTAAACCTAACTCTAGTCCTAACCCTAACCCTAACTCTAGCCCTAGCTCTAAACCAACATTTAGCCCTGACACTAATCCGAACCCTAGCCATAACCCTAACCCTAACACTACATCTAAACTTAACCCGAACCCTAACACTAGCCCTAACCCTAGACTAGAACTAACTCTAACGCTAACACTAACCCTAGTCCTAAACCTAACCCCAATCCCAGTGTTAACTCTAACAATAAACCTAACCTTAACACTAGCCTTAACTCTAAAACTAGTTATAGCTGTAACCATAGCCCTAGCTCTACCCTAGCACTATCATTACCACTAATACTAACCTTAACATTAAACATAAGAGAAATATCTATAAGTAATATCTTCCTATACATTGAAACGTTTCACAAGAAAAAGAACACACAGCTTCAGTTCACAGAGTTATGGAATCCTGTAAAACATCAAACGTCTAGCTTATTTCTCTGAGAGAATATTTAAGTGTTTTCATGTGAAACTCCTTTCCAGTTAAAAATTACCTTCTTGGTATGAAATGCCTTTCCTGTGTTTGTAGAAGCTTCTAAGGCATATACGAGAATGAATTGCTACAAACATAAAACCCTAGACCTGATCCTAAACCTAACACTAATGCTAACACTAGCCCTAGGACTAAACCTATCCTGAGCCCTAACACTAAACCTAAACCTAGACCTAACCTTAACCCTAACACTAGCACTAACCCTAACCTAGCCCTAACTCTAACCCTAACACTAACCTTAACCCTAACCCTAAACCAAACCCTAGAAATAACCCTAAACTTAACCCTAGATATAACCCTAACCCTAACTCTAATGCTAACACTAGCCCTAACACTAATCCCAACAATAACCCTAGACCTAAACCTAAACCTAACACTCACCCTTAAGCATAACACTAATCCTAACCCCAGGCTGATCCCTAACCATAGCTCAAACCCTAACCCTAACAGTAGCCCTAACCCTAACCCTAAATCTAGCGATAAATCTAACTCTAGCCCTAACCCTGAACTTAAACCCAACCCTAGCCCAAACACTAACCCCAGCCCTAACCCTAAAGATAGCCCTAACCCTAAATCTGACATTAACCATAAACCTAAACCTAATGCTAACCATAAACCTAGCCCTAACATAAATCTAGACTTAACCCTAACTCTAACCCATACCCTAACCATAGCCTTAACATTAACCCTAACCCTAACCGTAACCCTGGCTGTAGCCATAAACCGAACTGGAGGCCTAACATTAACCTTAATCGTAACCCTAAACCTAACCTTAACACTAACATTAGGCTTAAACCTAGCCTAGACATAACCCTAAAGCTAACATTAACCCTACCCCAAAACCTAAACCTCACCCTAGGTGTAAACCTAATCCTAAGCCCAACACTAACCCTGGCCCCAACCTGAACTCTAACCCTAAACCTACCCCTAAACCTAGCCCTAACCCTAACACTAGCCCTATCAGTAAGCATACCCCTAATCCTAAACTTAAAGCTGGCCCTAAACCTAAACCTAGACCTAAACATAATCCTAGCCCTAAATCTAACAGTAACCCTAACGGAAAACCTAGACCTATGTCTAAATCTATCCTTAGCCCTAACATTAATCCTAAAACTAGCCCCAACCCTATCCCTAAAACTAACAGTAGCACTAGCCCTAACCCTTAAGGAGACCTACCCATAAAGCTATCCCTAACCCTGACCCTAATCCTAACTCAGACGCTAGCCCTAACTGTGCACTTAACCTTAACACTGAACATAACCCTAACACTAGCACCAACAGTAACCCTAACAATAACCCTAATGTTAGACCTAACCCTGACCCTAACCCAAAACCTAACACCAGCCCTAACCCTAACCCTAACCCTAGCTTAACGTTAACCATAAACCTAGCTCTAACCCTAAACATAGCCCTAACCCTAAACCTTGCCCTAACCCTGTCCCCAAAGCTAGCTCTAAAACTAAAGCTAGCCCTAACCATAAGCCTAACCTGAAACCTAATCCTAATACTAACCCTAAGACTAGCACTAACCCTAACCCTAACCCTAACACTAGGCCTAAACATAATACTACTTATAAACTAGCCCTAAAAGTAACCCTAACCTTAACCCTAGACCTATCCCTGAACCTAACCCTAACACTAAAGCTACCCCTAACACGAATCATAGCCCTAAAGCAAACCAAATTCCTAACCCTAACAAAAAAACAACTGGAAACCTCCATTAGGCCTAGTCATAGCCTTAGCCCTCAAACTAAAAGTAATTTGGTTGGAAGAGGGTAACTTTTATGTGGAATGGAGTTAAAAATAGAAACCCATATAATCTCTTAGAGAAAGCAGCTGGACACTGGGCACTTTATAGGTTTACACAACTTTGAAAAACAAAGCAGTGTGTAGAGTTTCCAGTCAAATACACCTAAGAAAGGAGAAGTCATTTCGTTGGAAACATGTGACTTTTATGCCGAATGGAGTTACATATAGAAAGGCATAAATTCTCTCAGAGAAAGCTGCTAGACATTGGGCACTTTACAGGTTACACAACTTGAGAAACAAAGCATTGTGTGGAATTTCTACTCAAACACGCCTAAGAAAGGCGAAGTCGTTTCATTGGAAGTATGTAAATTTTAGGCTGAATGGGGTTACATATAGAAAGGCATACATTCTCTCAGAAAAAGCTGCTAGACATTGGACATTATACAGGTTTGCACAACTTTGAGAAGCAAAGTATTTTGTAGAGTTTCGAGTCAAACACACCAAAGAGACCAGAACTCATTTCTTTGGAAGAGGGTAAACAATAGGTGGAATGGAGTTACATATAGAAACACATAAATTCTCTCAGAGGAAGTTGCTAGAGTTTGGGCAGTTTGTAGGTTTGCACAACGTTGAGAAACAAAGCAGTGTGTAGAGTTTCTAGTCAAACACGCCTAAGAAAGAAGACTTCATTTCATTGGAAGTGGGTAACTTTTAGGTTGAATGGAGTTACATAGAGAAACGCACACATTCTCTCATAGAAAGCTGCTATACGTTGGGGACTTTTTAGGTTGGCACTACTTTGAGAAACAAGCAGTGTGTAGAGTTTCTTGTCAAATACCCCTAGGAGAAGATAATTTATTTTCTTGGAAGTGGGTAACTATTAGTTCAAATGGACTTACATATAGAAATGCATACATCTCTGGGAGAAAGCTGCTAGACTTTGGGCACTTTAGAGGCTTGCACAACTTTGAGAAACAAAGCAGTGTGTACAGTTTCAATTCAAACACACCTAGGAGGGGAGAGTTCATTGTGTTGGAAGTGGATAACTGGTAGTTCAAATGCAGTTACACATAGAAACACATACAGTCTCCGAGAGAAAGCGGCTGGACACTGGATACATTAGAGGATTGCACAACTTTGAGAAACAAACAAGTGTGTACAGTTTCTAGTCATATGCACCTAAGAAGGGAGAATTCATTTCGTTAGAAGTGGGTAACTTTTACGCTGAATGGAATTACATATAGAAACACGTATTTTCAGAGAAAGCTGCTATTCATTGGGCGCTTTATAGGTTTGCAAATCTTTGAGAAAAAAAGCAGTGTGTAGAGTGTCTAGTCAAACACACCTAAGAAAGGAGAAGTCATTTCGATGGAAATGGTTAACTTTTAGGCCGAATGGAGTTACATAGAGAAACGCATACATTCTCTCAGGTAAGCTGCTAGACATTGGGCATTTTACAGGTTTGCACAACTTTGAAAAACAAAGCAGTGGATAGAGTTTCTAGTCAAACACACCTATGAGAGGAGAACTCATTTCTTTGGAAGAGGGTAATGGGTAGGTGGAATGGAGTTACATACAGAAATGCATACATTCTCTCGGAGAAAGCTGCTAGACATTGGTACTTCAGAGGTTTTCACAACTTTGAGGAACAAAGCAGGGTCTAGAGTTTCTAATTAAACACACCTAAGAAAGGCAATAATATTTCCTTGGAAGAATGTAAACTTTAGGTCCTATGGAGTTACATATAGAAACACATACATTTTCTTGGAGAAAGCTGCTAGACTTTGGGCACTTAAGAGGTTTGCACACCATTGAGAAACAAAGCAGCTTGTAGAATTTCTAGTGAAACACAGCTAAGAGGGGAGAATTCCTTTCACTGGAAATGTTTAACTCTTAGGTGAAATGGGGTAACATACAAAACACATACTTTCTCTCAGAGAACATTGCTAGATATTGAGCAGTTAAGAAGTTTTCCCAACTTTCAGAAACAAAGCAGTGTGTAGAGTTTCTGTTCAAACACACCTAAGAAAGGAGAAGTCAATTCGTTGGAAGTGGTTAACATTTAGGCCTAATCGAGTTACATAGAGAAACACATGCATTCTGTCAGGTAAGCTGCTAGACATTGGGCACTTCACAGGTCTGCACAACATCAAGAAACAAAGCAGTGTGTAGAGTTTCTATTCAAACACACCTAAGAAACTGGAAGTCATTTAGTCGGAAGTGGGTAAATTTTAGGTGGAATGGAGTTACATATAGAAACGCATGCATTCTCTCAGAGAAAGTGACTAGACTTTCAGCAGTTATAGGTTTGCACAACTTTGAGAAGGAAAGCATTGTGTACAGTTTCTATTCAAACATGCCTCACAAAGACGAAGTCATTTCAATGGAAGATGGTAAATTTTAGGCTGTATGGGGTTACATATAGAAAGTCATACATTGTCTGAGAGAAAGCTGCTAGACATTGGACATTTTACAGGTTTACACAACTTTGAGAACCAACACAGTGTGTAGAGTTTGTAGTCAAAGCACCTATGAGAGGAGAACTCATTTCTTTGGAAGGGGGTAATAGGTAGGTCGAATGGAATTACATATAGAAACACCTACGTTCTCTCAGAGAAAGCTGTTGGACACAGGGCAATTTATGCATTTGTGCAACTTTGGGTTATAAAACATTTGTAGAGTTTTTATTCAAACACTCCTAAAACACCAGAAGTCATTTCGTCAGAAGTGGGTAACTTTTAGGTGGAATAGAGTACACATAGAAACGCATACTTTCTCTCAGAGAAAGCTTCTAGACATTGTTCACTTTATAGGTTTGCAAATCTTTGAAAAACAAAGCAGTGTGTAGAGTTTGTAGTCAAACACACCTAAGAAAGGAAAAGTCATTTCATTGAAAGTGGTTAACTTTTAGGCTGAATGGACTTACACAGAGAAACACGCCCATTATCTCAGGTAAAGTGCTAGATATTGGAGAGTAAACAGTTTGCACAACTTTCAGAAGCAAAGCAGTGTGTAGAGATTCCAGTCAAACACACCTAGGAGAGGAGAGTTCATTGTGTTGGAAGAGGATAACTTTTAGTTCAAATGTAGTTACCTATAGAAACACGTACATTCTCTCGAAGAAAGCTGCTAGACATTGGGCATATTAGAGGATTACACAATTTTTAGAAAAAAAAGCAATATGTAGAGTTTCTACTCCAAAGGACCTAAGAAGGGAGAATGCATTTCCTTGGAAGTGGGTAATTTTAGGTCCAATGGTGTTACATACAGAATTGCATACATTCTCACAGAGAAAGCTGCTAGACATTGGGGACTTTAGAGGTTTGCACAACGTTCAGAAACAAAACAGTGTGTAGAGTTTCTGGTCAAACACACCTAAGACAGGAGAAGTCAATTCGTTGGAAGTGGTTAACTTTTAGCCCAAATCGAGTGACATAGAGAAACACATACATTCTGTCAGGTAAGCTGCTAGACATTGGGCACTTCACAGATCTGCACAATATTGAGAAACAAAGCAGTGAGTAGAGTTTCTGTTCAAACACACGTAAGAAACTGGAAGTCATTTAGTCAAAGTGGGTACATTTTAGGTGGAATGGAGTTATATGTAGAAACACATGCATTCTATCACAGAAAGTGGCTAGACTTTGAGCAGTTTGTACGTTTGCACAACTTTGAGAAACAAAGCATTGTGTAGAGTTTCTATGCAAACAAACCTCACAAAGACAAAGTCATTTCATTGGAAGAAGGTAAATTTTAGGCCGAATGGGGTTACATATAGAAAGTCATACATCGTCTCAGAGAAAGCTGCTAGATATTGGACATTTACAGGTTTGCACAACCTTGAGAAACAACACAGTGGGTAGAGTTTGTAGTCAAACACACCTATGAGAGAAGAACTCATTTCTTTGGAAGAGGGTAATGGGTAGGTGGAATGGAATCACATATAGAAACGCATACATTCTCTCAGAGAAAGCTGCTAGACATTGGTACTTTAGAGGTTTGCACAAGTTTGAGAAACAAAGCAGAGTCTAGACTTTCTAGTCAAACACACCTAAGAAAGGAGAAGTCATTTCGTTGGAAGTGGTTATCTTTTAGGCTGAATCAAGTTACATAGAGAAATGCATACATTCTATCGGGTAAGCTGCTAGATATTGGATGCTTCACACATCTGCACAACATTGAGAAACAAATAAGTGTGTAGAGTTTCCATTCAAACGAACCTAAGAAGGGAGAATTCATGTCGTGGCAAGTGGGTAATTTTAGGTCAAATGGAGTTATGTACAGAAATGCATACATTCTCTCAGAGAAATCTGCTAGACACTGGGGACTTTAGAGGTTTGCACAACGTTCAGAAACAAAACAGTGTGTAGAGATTCTGGTCAAACACACCTAAGAAAGGAGAAGTCATTTCGTTGGAAGTGGTTAACTTTTAGGCCGAATGGACTTACGTAGAGAGACGTACCCATTATCTCAGGTAAGGTGCTAGACATTGGACAGTAAACAGGTTTGCATAACATTGAGAAGAAAAGCAGTGGGTAGAGTTTCTAGTCAAGCTCACATAAGAGAGGAGAACTCATTTCTTTGGAAGAGGGTGACGAGTAGATGGAATTGACTTACATATAGAAACGCGAACATTCTCTCAGAGAAAGCTACTAGACATTCGGATTTTAGAGGTTTGCACAATGTTGAGAAACAAAATAGCATGTAGAGTTTCTAGATAAACACACCTAAGAAAGGAGAATTCATTTCTTTGGAAATGGGTAACTTTGAGGCCAAATGGAGTTACATATAGAAACGCATACTTCGTGTCACAGAAAGCTGTTAGACATTGAGTACGTTACACGTTTGCAAATCCATGAGACACAAAGCAGTGTGTAGAGTTTCCAGTCAAACACACCTAAGAAAGGAGAAGTCATTTCGTTTTAAGTGGTTAACTTTTAGGTCTAATGGATTTGCATAGAGAAATGCACCCATTATCTCAGGTATGGTGCTAGACATTGGGCAGTAAACAGGTTTGTACAACTTCGAGAAGCAAAACAGTGGGTAGAGTTTCTAGTCAAGCTCACATAAGAGAGGAGAACTCATTTCTTTGGAAGAGGGTGACGAGTAGATGGAATGGACTTACATATAGAAATGCATACATTCTCTCAGAGAAAGCTGATAGACATTGGGATTTTAGAGGTTTGCACAATGTTGAGAAAGAAAGCAGCGTGTAGAGTTTCCAGTCAAACACACTTAAGAAAGGAGAATTCATTTCTTTGGAAATGGGTAACTTAGAGGCCAAATGGAGTTACATATAGAAACGCATACTTTGTGTCAGAGTAAGCTGCTAGACATTGGGCACTTTATAGGTTTGCAAATCCTTGAGATACAAAGCAGTGTGTAGAGTTTCTAGTCAAACACACCTAAGAAAGGAGAAGTCATTTCATTGAAAGTGGTTAAGTTTTAGGCCGAATCAAGTTACATAGAGAAATGCATACATTCTGTCGGGTAAGCTGCTAGACATTGGGCACTTTACAGGTTTGCACAACTTTCAGAAACAAAGCATTGTGTAGAGTTTCTACTCAAACACACCACAGAAAGGTGAAGTCATTTCATAGGAAGTATGTAAGTTTTAGGATGAATGGGGTACATATAGAAAGGCATACATTCTCTCAGAGAAAGCTGGTAGACATTGGGCATTTTACAGGTTTGGACAACTTTGAGAAACAAAGCAGTGTGTAGAGTTTCTAGTCAAACACACCTAAGAAGGGAGACTTCATTCCATTGGAAGTGGGTAACTTTTAGGCCAAATGCAGTTACATATATAAATGCATACTTTCTCCCAGAGAAAGCTGCTAGACATTGGGCATTTTACAGGTTTGGACAACTTTGAGAAACAAAGCAGTGTGTAGAGTTTCTAGTCGAACACACCTAAGAGAGCAGAACTCATTTCCTTGGAAGTAGTAAATGATAGGTGGAATAGAGTTACATATGGAAATGCATACATTCTCTCAGAGAAAGATCCTAGACATTGGTACTTCAGAGGTTTGCACAACTTTGAGAAACAAAGCAAGGTCTAGAGTTTCTAGACAAACACACTAAGAAAGGCAATAACATTTCCTTGGACGAATGTAAATTTTAGGCCCTATGGAGTTACATATAGAAACGCATACATTTTCTCAGAGAAAGCTGCTAGACTTTGGGCACTTAAGAGGTTTGCACACCATTGAGAAACAAAGCAGCTTGTAGAATTTCTAGTGAAACACAGCTAAGAGGGGAGAATTCCTTTCATTGGAAATGTTTAACTCTTAGGTCAAATGGGGTAACATACACAGATGCATACATTCTCTCAGAGAAAATTGCTAGATATTGGGCTCATCAGAGGTTATCGCAACTTTCAGAAACAAAGCAGTGTTAAGAGATTCCAATCAAACACACCTAGGAGAGGAGAGTTCATTTTGTTGAAAGTGGATAACTTTTAGCTTGAATGCAGTTACTATAGAAACACGTACATTCTCTCAGAGAAAGCTGCCAGACATTGGGCATATTAAAGGATTGCACAACTTTGAGAAAGAAAGCAGTGTGTAGAGTTTCTATTCAAACGCACCTAAGAAGGGAGAATTCATTTCCTTGGAAGTGGGTAATTTTAGGTGGAATGGAGTTACGTACAGAAATGCATACATTCTCTCAGAGAAAGCTACTAGATACTGGGGACTTTAGAGGTTTGCACCACATTCAGAAACAAAACAGAGTGTAGAGTTTCTGGTCAAACACACCTAAGAAGGGAGACTTCATTACATTTTTAAGTGGGTAACATCTAGGCCAAATGGAGTTACATATAGAAATGCATACTTTCTTCAGAGAAAGCTGCTAGACATGGGTCACTGTATAGGTTTGCAAATATTTGAGAAACAAAACAGTGTGTAGAGTTTCTAGTCAAAGACACCCAAGAGAGCAGAACTCATTTCCTTGGAAGTAGTAAACGATAGGTGGAATGGAGTTACATATGGAAATGCATACATTCTCTCAGAGAAAGTTGCTAGACATTGGGAATTTATATGTTGGCACCGCTTTGAGAAATAAAGCAGTGTGTTGTGTTTCTAGTCAAACGCACCTAAGACAGGTGAATTCCTTTCCTTGGAAGTTGTTAATTATTAGATCGAAAAGGGTTACATATACAAATGCATAGATTCTCTCAGAGAAACTTGCTAGATATTGGGCACTTTAGAGGTTTTCACAACTTTGGGGAAAAAAGCAGCGTGTAGAGTTTCTAATCAAACACACCTAAGAAGGGAGAATTCATTTCCTTGGAAGTGGGTAATTTTAGGTGGAATGTAGTTACATACAGAAATGCATATGTTCTCTCAGAGAAAGGTGCTAGACACTGGGGACTTTAGAGGTTTGCACCACATTCAGAAGCAAAACAGTGTGTATAATTTCTGGTCAAACACACCTAAGAAAGGAGAAGTCAATTCATTGGAAGTGGTTAACTTTTAGGCCGAATCGAGTGACATAGAAAAACGCATACATTCTGTCAGGTAAGCTGCTAGACATTGGGCACTTCACAGGTCTGCACAACATTGAGAAACAAACCAGTGTGTAGAATTTCTGCTCAAACACACCTAAGAAACTGGAAGTCATTTAGTCGGAAGTGGGTAAATTTAAGGTGGAATGGAGTTACATATAGAAACACATACATTCTCTCAGACAAAGCAGCTAGACATTGTTCACTTCATAGGTTTGCAAATCTTTGAAAAGCAAAGCAGTGTGTAGAGTTTGTAGTCAAACGCACCTAAGAAAGGAGAAGTCATTTCGTTGGAAGTGGTTAACTTTTAGGCCGAATGGACTTACATGGAGAAACACACTCATTATCTCAGGTAAGATGCTAGACGTTGGGCAGTAAACATGTTTGCACAGCTTCGAGAAGCAAAGCAGTGGGTAGAGTTTCTAGTGAAGCTCACATAACACGGGAGAACTCATTTCTTTGAAGAGGGTAACGAGTAGATGGAATGGATTTACATATAGAAACACATAAATTCTCTGAGAGAAAGCTGTTAGACATTGGGATTTTAGAGGTTTGCACAATGTTGAGAAAGAAAGCAGCGTGTAGAGTTTCTAGTCAAACACACCTAAGAAAGTAGAATTCATGTCTTTGGAAATGGGTAACTTTTAGGCCAAATGGAGTTACATACACAAACGTATGCTTTGTGTCAGAGCAAGCTGCTAGACATTGGGCACTTTATAGGTTTGCAAATCCTTGAGATACAAAGCAGTGTGTAGAGTTTCTAGTCAAACACACCTAAGAAAGGAGAAGTCATTTCATTGAAAGTGGTTAAGTTTTAGGCCGAATCAAGTTACATAGAGAAATGCATACATTCTGTCGGGTAAGCTGCTAGACATTGGGCGCTTTACAGGTTTGCACAACTTTCAGAAACAAAGCATTGTGTAGAGTTTCTACTCAAACACACCACTGAAAGGCAAAGTCATTTCATTGGAAGTATGTAAGTTTTAGGCCGAATGGCGTTACATATAGAAAGGCATATATTCTCTCAGAGAAAGATGGTAGACATTGGACATTTTACAGGTTTGGACAACTTTGAGAAACAAAGCAGTGTGTAGAGTTTCTAGTCAAACACACCTAAGAGAGCAGAACTCATTTCCTTGGAAGTAGTAAACGATAGGTGGAACAGAATTACATATGGAAATGCATGCATTCTCTCAGTGACAGCTGCTGGACATTGGGAATTTATACGTTGGCACAACTTTGAGAAATAAAGCAGTGTGTTGTGTTTCTAGTCAAACACACCCAAGAAAGGTGAATTCCTTTCCTTGGAAGTTGTTAATTATTAGATCAAAACGGGTTACATACACAAACGCATAGATTCTCTCAGAGAAAGTTGCTAGATATTGGGCACTTTAGAGGTTTTCACAACTTTGGGAAAAAAAGCAGCGGGTATGCTTTCTAGTGAAACACCCCTACGAAAAGAGAATTCATCTCGTTGGAAGTATTTAGCTTTAATGCCGAATGGAGTTACATATAGAAAGGCATGCATTCTCTTAGAGAAAGCTGCTAGACATAGGGAAATATATGCGTTTCCACAACTTTTTGAAACAAAGCTGTGTGTAGAGATTCTAGTCAAACACACCTAAAAAAGGAGAATTCACTTCTTTGGAAGGGGGTATCTTATAGGTTGAATGGAGTTACATAGAGAAATGCACACATTCTCTCAGAGAAAGCTGCTAGACATTGGGCACTTTTTAGGTTTGCACACCTTTGACAAACAAGCAGTGGGTAGAGTTTCTTGTCAAACACCCCTAGGAGAAGAGAATTCATTTTCTTGAAAGTGGATAACTTTTAGTTTGAATGGACTTACACATAGAAATGCATACTTTCTCTCCAAGAAATCTGCTAGACATTGGGCACATTAAAGGACTGCAAAACTTTGAGAAATAAAGCAGTGTGTGGAGTTTCCAGTCAAAGGCACCTAAGAAAGGAGAATTCATTTTGTTGGATTTCGCTAACTCTTTAGTCAAATGGAGTTCCATAGAGAAACACATACATTTTCTCATCGATACCTGCTAGACATTCAGCACGTTAGAGGTTTGCAAAACTTTGAAAAACAAAGCAGTGTGTAGATTTTCTAGTCAAGCACACCTAAGAAAGGAGAATTCATTTCGATGTAAATGGTTAACTTTTAGGCCAAATGGAGTTACATAGAGAAACGCATACATTCTCTCGGCTAAGCTGCTAGGCATTGGGCACTTACAAGGTTTGCATAACTCTGAGAAAGAAAGCAGGGTCTAGAGTTTCTAGTCAAACACACCTAAGAAAGGTGATAATATTTCCTTGGAAGAATGTAAATTTTAGTCTTTATGGAGTTACATATAGAAACGCATACATTTTCTCAGAGAAAGCTGCTAGACTTTGGGCACTTAAGAGGTTTGCACAACTTTGAGAAACAACACAGTGGGTAGAGTTTGTAGTCAAATGCACCTATTAGAGGGGAACTTATTTCTTTGGAAGGGGGTAATAGGTAGGTGGAATGGAGTTACATATAAGAACATATGCATTCTCTCACAGAAAGTGGCTAGGCTTTGAGCAGTTTATAAGCTTGCACAACTTTGAGAAACAAAGCATTGTGTAGAGTTTCTATTCAACACACCCTAAAAGACGAAGGTATTTTATTGGAAGAAGGTAAATTTTAGGCCGAATAGGGTTACATATAGAACGTCATACATTCTCTCAGAGAAAGCTTCTAGACATTGGACATTTTACAGGTTTGCACAGCTTTGAGAAACCACCCAGTGGGTAAAGTTTGTAGTCAAACACACCTATGAGAGGAGAATTCATTTCTTTGGCTGAGAGTAATGGGAAGATGGAATGGAGTTACATACAGAAACGCATGCATTCTCTCAGAGGAAGCTGCTAGACATTGGTACTTTAGAAGGTTTCACAACTTTGAGAAACAAAGCAGGGTCTATATTTTCTAGTCAAACACACCTAAGAAAAAAGAAGTCAATTCATTGGAAGTAGTTAACTTTTAGGCCAAATCAAGTTACATAGAGAAATGCATATATTCTGTCGGGTCAGCTGCTAGACATTGAGCACTTCACAGGTCTGCAAAACATTGAGAAACAAGGCAGTGTGTAGAGTTTCTGTTCAAATGCACCTAAGAAGGGAGGATTCATTTCGTTTGAAGTGGGTATTTTAGGTCGAATGGAGTTACATACAGAAATGCATAAATTCTCACAGAGAAAGCTGCTGGACACTGGGGACTTTAGAGGTTTGCACAACGGTCAGAAGCAAAACAGTATTTAGAGTTTCTGGTCAAACACACCTAAGAGAAGAGAAGGCAATTCATTGGAAGTGGTTAACTTTTAGGCTGAGTGGAGTTACAGATATAAACGCAAACGTTCTCTCCAAGAAAGCTGCTAGACATGGCCCAATTTACATAATAGCACAACTTTGGGAAATAAAGCAGTGGATATAGTTTGTAGTGAAACACACCTAAGAAAGGAGAAGTCTTTTCATTATATGTATGTAACTTTTAGTGTGATTGGAGTTACGTATACAAACGCATAAATCTCTCAGAGAAAGATGCTATTTGGGCAATTTACAGGATTGTACAATTTTCAGAAAGAAAGCAGGGTGTATACTTTGTAGTCAAACACACCTAAAAAACAGAATTCTTTTCATTATAAGCATGAAACTTTTAGACCGAATGGACTTACGCTTACAAATGCATACATCATCTCAGAAAAAGCTGTTAGCCATTGGACAATCCATAGGATTGCACAACTTTGAGAAGAAAGCAATGTGTATAGTTTGTAGTCAAACAGACGTAAGAAAGGAGAAGTCTTTTCGTTATAAGTATGTAATTTTAGTCCCAATGGAGATACATATAGAAACGCATACATTCTCTCACAGACAGCTGCTAGACATTGGGCTCTTTACAGGATTGCACAACTTTCAAAAGAGAGTGCTGGGTATAGTTGGAGTCAAACACACCTAAGAAGGGAGAAGTCTTTTCATTGTAAGTATGTAACTTTTAGAGTCAATAGAGTTACAGATACAAACACATACATTCTGTCAGAGAAAGCTGCTAGACATTGGACCATTTAGAGGATTGCACAACTTTGAGAAGAAATCAGTGTGTAGTTTGTAGTGAAACACACCTAGGAAAGTAGAAGCGTTTTCATTATAAGTATGTAACATTTAGGCTGAATGGAGTTACAGACACAAACGCATACATTTTATAAGAGAAAACTCCTAATTATTGGGCATTTACAGGATTGCACAACTTGGAGAATCAAATCAGTGTGTATAGTTTGTAGTCAAACACATCTAGGAAAGGAGAAGTCTTTTCATTACATGTATATAACTTTAGAACCAATGGAGTGACATATACAAACGCATACATTCTCTCAGAGCAAGCTGCTAGACATGGGGCAATTTTCAGGATTATACAACTTTGAGAAAGAAACCAGTGGGTATAGTTTATTTTCAAATGCACGTAACAGAAGAGAAGCCTTTCCATTATAAGTACGTAATTTTTAGGTCAAAAGGAGTTATAGATACAAACGCATGCATTCTCTCCAAGAAAGCTGCTTCACATGTGGCAATTTACAGGCTTGCAAAACTTTGAGAAAGAAAGCAGTGTGTATAGTTGGTAGTCAAACACACCTAAGAAAGCAGAAATCTTTTCATTACAAGTGTGAATCTTTTATGTCAAATGGCTTTACAGATACAAACGCATATATTCTCTCAGAGAAAGCTGCTAGACATGGTCCAAATTGCAGGATTGCACAACTTAGAGAAGGAAATCAGTGGGTATATTTTGTAGTCACACCCTTAAGAAAGCAGAAGTCTTTTCATTATAATTATGAAAGGTTCAGACCAAATGGAATTACAGATAGAAATGTATACATTCTCTTAGAGAAAGCTGCTAAACATGGGGCAATTTACAAGATTGCACAACTTCGAGAAAGAAAGCAGTGGATATAGTTTGTAGTCAAACACACCTAAGAAAGGAAAAGTCTTTTCATTATAACTATGTAAATTTTATGGCAAATGGAGTAACAGATACAAACTCTTATATTGTCTCAGAGAAAGCTCCAAGACATGACCCAATTTACAGGATTTTACAACTTTGAGAAAGAAAGCAGTGGGTGTAGTTTGTAGTCAAACACACAAAAGAAAGAAGATGTCTTTTCATTATAAGTATGAAACTTTTGGGGGGAATGCAGTTACAGATGCAATGCATACATTACCCCAGATAAAAATGGTAGACATTACCCAATTTGCAAGATGGCATAACATTGAGAAAGAAAGCGGTGGGTATAGTTTGTAGTCAAACACGCCTAAGAAAGCAGAAGACTTTTCAACATAAGTATCAAGCTTTTAGGCCGAATGGAGTTACAGATACAAATGCATATTCTCTCAGAGATAGCTGCTAGACATGGCACTATTTACAGGATTACACTAATTTGAAAAAGAAAGGAGTCGGTATAGTTTGTAGTCAAACACACCTAAAAAACCAGAGGTACTTTTATGATAAGTATGAACCTTTTAGGTCAAATGGAGTTACAGACACAAACGCATAGATTCTCTAAGGGAAACCTGCTAGAAATGCGGCAATTTTCAGGACTACACAACTTTGAGAAAGAAAGCAGTGGGTATAGTTTGTAGTCAAACACACATAATAAAGAAGTCTTTTCATTATGAGTATGACACTTTTAGGTTGAATGGAGTTACAGACACAAAAACATAGATTCTCTCAGGGAAAGCTGCTAGACATGGGGGGAATTTACAGGATTAGAGAACTTTGAGAAAGATAGCAAGGGGTATAGTTTTTAGTCAAAACACCTAAGAAAGTAGCAGTCTTTTCATTACAAGTATGAAAGTTTTATGCCAAATTTCTTTACACATACAAACCCATATATTCTCTTAGAGAAAGTTTCTAGACATGGGGCAATTTACAGGATTACACATCTTTGAGAAAAAAACCAGTGGGTACAGTTTGTATTCAAATGCATGTAAGAGAGGAGAAGTCTTTCCATTATAAGATTGTAAATTTTAGGCCGAAGGAGTTAAAGACACAAACACATACATTCTCTTAGAAAAAGCTTCTAGACAGGAACTAATTTACAGGATTGAACAAATTTGAGAAAGAAAGCAGTGGGTGTAGTTTGTAGTTAAAGACACATAAAAAAGAAGACGTCTTCTCATTATAATTATGTTACTTTTAGGCCGAAAGGAGTTCCAGATACAAACACATACACTGTCTCAGAAAAAGCTGCTAGACATGGGGAAATTTAAAGGATTACAGAACTTTGGGAAAGACAGCAGTGGGTATAGTTTGTAGTAAAACACACCTAATAAAGCAGAAGTATTTTCTTTATAAGTATGAAACTTTTAAGACAAACTGAGTTACAGATACAAAGGCATGCATTCTCCTAGAGAAAGCTGCTAGATATGACCTAATTTACAAGACTGCACAACTTTGAGAAAGAAAGTAGTGGGTATAGTTAGTAGTCAAACACACCTAAGAAAGAAGAAGTCTTTTCATTATAGGTATTAAACTTTTAGGCCAAATGCAGTTACACATACAATGCATACATTAACTCAGAGAAAGCTCCTAGGCTCGGGGCAATTTACAGGACTGCACTACTTTGAGAAAGAAAGCAATGGCTATTGTTTGTAGTCAAACACACCTAAGAAAGCAGAAGTCTTTTCATTATAAATATGTAACTTTTATGCTGAGTGGAGTTACAGATACAAATGCATATATTGTCTCAGAGAAAGCTCCAAGACATGACCCAATTTACAGGATTTTACAACTTTGAGAAAGAAAGCAGTGGGAGTAGTTTGTAGTCAAACACACATAAAAAAGAAGTCTTTTCATTATAAGTATGAAACTTTTATGCCAAATTTCTTTACAGATACAAATCCACATATTCTGTCAGAGGAAGTTTCTAGACACGGGGCAATTTACAGAATTACACAGCTTTGAGAAAGAAACCAGTGGGTGTAGTTTGTATTCAAATGCATGTAAGAGAGGAGAAACTTTTCCATTATAAGTATGTAATATTAGCCTGAAAGGAGTTACAGATACAAATGCACACATTCTCTCAGAAAAAGCAGCTAGACATGGTCCAATTTACAGGATTGCAAAACTTTGAGAAAGAGAGCAGTGGATGTAGTCTGTATTCACACCCCTAAGAAAACAGAAGTCTTTTCATTATCACTATGAAACTTTTAGGCCAAATGGAATTACAGATATTAATGTGTACAATCTCTTAGAGAGGGCTGCTAGACATGGGGCAATTTAAAGGATTGCACAACTTTGAGAAAGAAAGCAGTGGGTATAGTTTGTAGTCAAACACACCTAAGAAAGCTGAAGTCTTTTCATTATAAATATGAAACTTTTAAGCTGCATGGAGTTACAGATACCAACGCATATTCTCTCAGAGATAGCTGCTAGACATGGCACAATTTACAGGATTACACAACTTGGAGAAAGAAAGGAGTGGGTATAATTTGTAGACAAACACATAAGAAAGCAGAAGTCTTTTCATTACAAGTATCAAACTCTTAGGCAAAAGGAGTTCCACATACAACTGCATACATTCTCTCAGAGAAAGGTGTTAGACATGGGGCAATTTACAGGATTGCACAACTTTGACAAAGAAAGCAGTGAATATAGTTTGTCATTAAACACAGCTAAGAAAGGAGAAGTCTTTTCATTATAAGTATGAAACTTTTAGGCCACACAGAGTTACAGACACAAAGGAATATTCTCTCAGAGATAGCTTCTAGACATGGCGCAATTTACAGGATTACACAACTTGGAGAAAGAAAGGAGTGGATATAATTTGTAGACGAACACAGAAGAAAACAAAAGTCTTTTCATTACAAGTATAAAACTTTAGGCCAAATGGAGTTCCACACACAAATGCATACATTCTCTCAGAGAAAGGTGTTATACATGGGGTAATTTACAGGATTACACAACTTTGTTAGAGAAAGCAGTGGGTATAGTTTGTAGTCAAATACACCTAAGAAAGCAGAAGTCTTTTCTTTATAAGTATGAAACTTTTAGGCCGAATGGAGTTACAGATACAAATGAATACATTAACTTAGAGAAAGCTTCTTGACATGGGGCAATTACAGGATTGAACAACTTTGAGAAAGAAAGCAGTGTGTATAGTTTGTAGTCAAACACACCTGTGAAAGCAGAAGACTTTTCATTACTAGTGTGAAAATTTTAGGCTGAATGGAGTTACAGATACAAACGCAAACATTCTCTTATAGAAAGCTGCTAGACATGGCCCAATTTACAGGATTGCACAACTTTGGCAAATACAGCAGGGGGTATAGTTTGTAGTCAAAAACGCCTATTAAAGCAGAAGTCTTTTCTTAATAAGTATGAAATTTTAGGCTGAATGAAGTTACAGATACAAATGCATATTCTCTCAGGAAAGCTGGTAGACATGGGGCAATTTACAGGTTTATACAACTTTGAGAAATAAAGCAGAGGGTATAGTTTCTAGTCTAACACAACTAAGAAAGCCGAAGTCTTTTCAGTTTAACTGTGAAAGTTTTAGAATGATTTGATTTACAGATACAAAGGTATACATTGTCTTTGAGAAAGCTGCCAGATATGACGCCATTTACAGGATTGCAGAACGTTGAGAAAAAACGCAGTTGATGTAGTTTGCAATTAAAACACCTAAGAAAGGAGAAGTCCTTTCATTACAAGTATGAAATTTTTGGCTGAATGGAGTTAGAGATCCAAACGCATATTCTCTCAGAGAAAGGTGATAGTCATGGGGCAATTCACAGCATTCCACAACTTTGAGGAAGAAACCAGTGGGTATAGTTTATATTCAAATGGACGTAAGAGAGGAGAAGCCTTTCCATTATAAGTATGTAACTTTTACGTCAAAAGGAGTTACAGACACAAACGTATACATTCTCTTAGAAAAAGCTGCTAGACAAGACCCAATTTACAGGATTGCACAACTTTGAGAAAGAAAGCAGTTGGTATACTTTGTAGTCAAACACACCTAAGAAAGGAGAAGTCTTTTCATTATAATTATGTTACTTTTAGGCCGAAAGGAGTTCCATATACAAACGCATACATTGTCCCAGAGAAAGCGGCTAGACATGGGGAAATTTACAGGATTACAGAACTTTGGGAAAGAAAGCATTGGGTATAGTTTGTAGTAAAACACACCTAAGAAAGTAGAAGTCTATTTTTTATAAATATGAAAGTTTTAGGCCAAATTGAGTTACAGATTCAAAGGCATACATTGTCTCAGAGAAGGATGCCTGACATGACCCCATTTACAGGATTGCACAGCTTTGAGAAAGAAAACAGTGGATACAGTTTGTAGTTAAACACACTTAAGAAAGGAGAATTCTTTTCATCATAAGTTTGAAACTTTTAGGCTGAATGGAGTTACAGGTACAAACGCATATTCTCTTAGAAAAAGCTGCTAGTCATTGGGCAATTTACAGCATTGCACAACTTTGAGAAAGAAAGCAGTGGGTATAGTTTTTAGTCACACACTTGAGAAACCAGAAGTCTCTTCATTATCACTATGAAACTTTTAGGCCAAATGAAATTACAGATAGAAATGCATAGATTCTCTTAGACAAAGCTGCTATACATGTGGCAATTTATAGGATTGTACAACTTTGAGTAAGAACGCAGTGGGTGTAGTTTGTAGTCAGGCACACGTAAGAGAGCAAAAGTCTTTTCATTATAAGTATGAAACTTTTTGGCTGAATGGAGTTCCAGATACAAACGCATATTCTCTCAGGGAAAGATGCTAGACATGGGGCAATTTACAGGATTACACAACTTTGAGAAAGAAAGCAGTGGGTATAGTTTGTAGTCTAACACACCTAAGAAAGCAGAAGTCTTTAAAGTTTTAGTATGAAACTTTTAGGCCGAATTGAGTTACATATGCAAAGGTATACATTTTCTTAGCAAAAGCTGCCAGACATGACCCCATTTACAGGATTGCGCAATCGAGAAAGAAAGCAGTGGATACAGTTTGTATTTAAAGACACCTAAGAAAGGAGAAGTCTTTTCATTATAATTATGAATCTTTTAGGCCGAATGGAGTTACAGATACAAACGCATATTCTCTCAGAGAAAGCTGCTAGACATCGGGCAATTTACAGGATTAGACAACTTTGAGAAAGAAAGCAGTGGGTACAGTTTATTTTCAAATGCACATAAGAGAGGAGAAGCCTTTCCATTATAAGTATGTAACTTAAAGTCGAAAGGAGTTATAGATACAAACGCATACATTCTCTCCAAGAAAGTTGCCTCACATGCGGCAATTTAAAGATTGCACGACTTTGAGAAATAAAGCAGTGGTTATAGTTTGTAGTCAAACACACCTAAGAAAGCAGAAGTCTTTTCATTACCAGTGTGAATCTTTTATGTCAAATGGCTTTACAGATACAAACGCATATATTCTCTCAGAGAAAGCTGCATATACGTGATCCAAATTGCAGGATTGCTCAACTTAGAGAAGGAGACCAGTGGTTATACTTCTGAAACGAAAGCAGTGGGTAGAGTTTGTAGTGAAACACACTTAAGAAGCAGAATTCTTTCCATTGTAAGTATGAAACTTTTAGGTGGAATGAAGTTACAGATACAAATGAAAACATTGTCTCAGAGAAAGCTTCTATACAAGGCCCAATATAAAGGATACCACAACATTGGGAAGAATGCAGTGGGTATAGTTTGTAGGCAAACACAAATAAGAAAGCAGAAGTCTTTTCACTATAATTGTGAAACTTTTAGGCCGAATTCAGTTACAGATACAAACGCATGCATCATCTCAGAGAATGCTGCTAGAAATGGCCCAATTTACAGGATGGCACAACTTTGTGAAAGAACACAGTGAGTATAGTCTGTAGTAAAACAGACCTAAAAATGTAGAGCTTCTCATTATAATTATGAAACTCTTAGGCTGAATGGAGTTACAGATGCAAACGCATACCTTCTCTCAGAGAAAGCTGCAACGCGTGGCCCAATTTACAGGATAGCATAACTTTTTGAAAGAAAGCAGTGGGTATAGAGTGTAGTCCAACACACTTAAGAAAGCAGACGTCTTTTCATTAAACATATGAAAGTTTTTGGCCGACGCAGCTATAGACACAAACGCATACGTACTCTCAGAGAAAGCTGCTAGAAATCGTCCAATTTACAGGATAACACAACTTTCGGAAAGAAAGCAGTGTTGAAACTTTATACACTGACACACCTAAGAAAGCAGAAATCTTTTCATTATAAGTATCAAAAGTTTAGGCCGAATGCAGTTACAGATACAAACACATACATTCTCTCAGAGAAAGCACCTAGAAATGGTCCAATTTACAGATTAGCACAAATTTGGGAAAGAAAGCAGTGAGTATAGTTTGTAGTCAAAGAGACATAAGAAAGCAGAAGTCTTTGCATTATAAGTATGAAACTTTTAGGCAGAATGCAGTTACAGAAACAAACGTGTATATTCTCTCAGAGAAAGTGGCAAGACATAGCTCAATTTACAGGATAGAACAACTTTGGGAAAGAGAGAAGAGGGTATAGTTTGTAGTCAATAAGACCTAAGAAAGCAGAAGTCTTTTCACTATAATTATGAAACTTTCAGGCCAAATGCAGTTACATTTACATAGGCATACCTAGTCTCAGAGAAAGCTGAGAGACATGGAACAATTTACAGGATAGCACAACTTTGGGAAAGAAAGCAGTGGGTATAATTTGTCCTGAAACACTTCTAACAAAGCAGAAGAATTTTCATTATAAATATGAAACTTTTGGGAGGAATGCAGTTACAGATACAAACGAATACATTCTCTCAGAGAAAGCTGCTCGACATGGCCCAAATTAAAGGATAGCACAACTTTGGGGAAAAAATCAATGGGTACAGATTGCAGTAAAGCAGACCTAAGAAAGTAGAAGTTTTCTCATTGCAATTAAGAAACTGTTAGGCCGAATGGAGTCACAGATACAAACGCATACATTTTAAGAGAGAAAGCTGCTAGACATGGCCCAATTTACAGGATAGGACAAAGTTGGGAAAGAAAGCAGTCAGTATAGTTTGCAGTCAAATACACCTAAGAAAGCAGAAGTCTTTTCATTATAAGTATCAAACTTTAAGGCCAAATGAGGTTACAGATACAATTGCATACCTATTCTCTGAGAAAGCTGCTGGAAATGGCCCAGTTTACAGGACAACACAACTTTGGGAAAGAAAGCAGTGGGTATAGTGTGTTGACAAACACACCTAAGAAAGCAGAAGTCTTTTCATTATAACTATCAAACATTTAGGCCAAATGCAGTTACAAATGCAAATGCATAAATTCTCTCAAAGAAAGCTGCTAGAAAAGACCAAATTTATAGATTAGCACAACTTTGGGAAAAAAAGCAGTGGGTATAGTTTGTAGTCAATGAGATCAAAGAAAGCAGAAGTCTTTCCATTACAAGTATGAAACTCTTAGGGCAAATGAAGTTACATACACAAACGCATACATTATCTCAGAAAAAGTTGCTAGACATCACCCAATTTACAGGATAGCACAACTTTTGGAAAGAGACCAGTGGGTATAGTTTGTAGTCAAATACACCTAGGAGAGGAGAAGTCATTTCCGTGTAAGTATGAAACTGTAAGGTCAAATGTAGTTAGAGATACAAACGTGTACATTCTCTCCGAGAAAGCTTCTACACGTGGAGCAATTTACAGGATAGCACAACTTTGGGAAACAAAGCAGTGGGTAAATTTTGTAGTCAAACAGTCCTAAGAAAGCAGAATTTTTTTTTCATTATAAGTATGAAACTGTTAGGTAAAATGGAGTTACAGAACCAAACACATATATTCTCTCAGAGAAAGCTGCCAGACATAGCACAATTTACAAGATAGCACAACTTTGGCAAAGAGAGCGGGGTGGATAGTTTGTAGTCAAATATACCTAGGAAAGCAGAAGTCTTTTCATTATAAGTATAAAGCTTTCAGGCCGAATGTAGTTACAGATGCAAATGCAAACATTCTCTCAGAGAAAGCTGCTATACATGGCCCAATTTACAGGATAGCACAACTTTGGGAAAGAGAGCAGTGCGTGTAGTTTATAGTCAAATACACCTAGGAAAGCAGAAGTCTTCTCATTGTAAGGATGAAACTTTAAGGGCGAATTCAGTTATGGATACAAACGCCTACATTCACTCAGAGAAAGCTGCTACAAATGGGCCAATTTACAGGATAGGAAAATTTTGGGAAAGAAAGCAGTGGGTACAGTTTGTAGTGAAACACACCTAAGAAAGCAGAAGTCTTTTCATTTTAAGCATCAAACTTCTAGGCCGAATGCACTTGCAGATGCAAACACATACATTCTCTCAGAGAAAGCTGCTAGACTTGGCCCAATTTACAGTATAGGACCACTTGGGAAAGAAAGCAGTGGCTATAGTTTGTAGTCAAACACTCCAAAGAAAGCAGAAGGATTTTCATTATAAGTATGAAACCGTTAGGCTGAATGGAGTTACAGAAACAAATGCATACATTCTCTCAGAGAAAGCTGCCAGACATGGCCCAATTTACAGGATAGTACAACTTTGGGAAAGAAAGCAAGAGGTATAGTTTGTAGTCAAGCACAGCTAAGAAGAAGAACTCTTTCCATTAAAAGTATCTAAATTTTAGGCAGAATGCAGTTACAGATACCAACGCATACCTTCTTTCAGAGAAAGCTGGTAGACGTGGCCCAATTTACAGGATAGCACAACTTTGGGAAAGAAAACAGTGGGTGTAGTTTGTAGCAAAACAAACCTTAGAAAGCAGAAATCTTTTCATTAGAAGTATGAAACTTTTGGTGGGAATGCAGTTACACATACAAACGAATACATATTCTCAGAGAAAGATACTAGACACGGCCCAATTTAAAGGATAGAACAACTTTGGGAAAGAAATCAATGGGTACAGTTTGTAGTAAAACAGACCTAAGAAAGTAGAAGTCTTTTCATTATAATTAAGACACCATTAGGCTGAATGGAGTGACAGATACAATCTCATACATTCTCAGAGAGAAAGCTGCTAGACATGGCCCAATTTGCAGGATAGGACAACTTTGGGAAAGAAAGCAGTGTGTATAGTTTGTACACTAACACACGAAAGAAAGCAGAAGGCTTTTCATTAAAATCATTAAACTTTTAAGCAGAATGCATTTACAGATAAAAACGCATACATCCTCTAAAAGAAAGCTGCGAGAAATGGCCCAATGTACAGATTAGCACAAATTTGGGAAAGAAAGCAGTGTGTATAGTTTGTAGTCAAAGAGACCTAAGAAAGCAGAAATCTTTGCATTATAAGTATGAATTTTTTAGGCAGAGTGCAGTTACAGATACAAACCCATACATTCTCTCAGAGGAAGGGGCTAGACACGGCCCAATTTAAGGGATAGCACAACTTGGGTAAAGAAAGCAGTAGGAATAGCTTGTAGTCATATAACCCAAGAAAGCAGAAGTGTATTCATTATAAGTGTGAAACTGTGAGGTCGAATGCAGTTATAGATACAAACGCATACATTCTCTCAGAGAAAGCTCCTAGACATGACCTAATTTATTGGATAGCACAATTTCGGGACAGAAAGCAGTGGTTATAGTTTGTAGTCAACCACACTTAAGAAAGCAGAAGTCTTTTCACTATAATTATGAATCTATTTGTCCAAATGGGGTTACAGATACAAATACACACTTTCTCTCAGAAAAAGCTGGTAGACGTGGCCCAATTTACAGGATAGCACAACTTTGGGAAACAAAGCAGTAGGTACAGTTTGTAGTCAAACACAGCTAAGAAGCAGAACTCTTTCCATTATAAGTATGAAACTTTTAGGCGGAATGCAGTTACAGATACAAACGCACACATTCTCTCGGAGAAAGCTGCTAGACATGGCTGAAATTAAAGGATAGCACAACTTTGGGAAAGAAAGCACTGGGTATAGTTTGGAGTCAAATACACTTGAGAAAGCAGAAGTCTTTTCATTATAACTTTCAAATATTAGGCCGAATGAGATTACAGATGCAAACGCATACATTCTCTCAGAGAAAGCTGCTAGAAATGGTCCAATTTACAGATTACCACAAATTTTCGGAAAGAAAGCAGTGGGTATAGTTTCTGGTCAAAGAGACCTAAGAAACGAGAAGTCTTTCCATATAAATATACAACTGTTAGGCTGAATACAGTTACAGATACAAATATGTACATTGTCTCAGAGAATGAGGGGAGACGTGCCTCAATTTACAGGATAGACCAACTTTGGGAAACAACACAGTGGGTATAGTTAGTAGTGAAATACACCTAGGAGAGCAGAAGTCTTTTCATTATAATTATGAAACTTTTAGGCTGAATGTACTTACAGATACAAACAGATACATTCTCTCAGAGAAAGCTGGTAGGCATTGCCCAATTTAATGGATAGCACAGCTTTGGGAAAGAAATCAATGGGTACAGTTTGTAGTAAAACAGACCTAAGAAAGTAGAAGTCTTTTCATTATAATTAAGGAACTATTAGGCCGAATTGAGTGATACATCCAATCTCATACATTCTCGGAGAGAAATCTGCTAGACATGGCCTAATTTATAGGATAGGACAACTTTGGGAAAGAAAGCAGTGGATATACTTTGTAGTCAAACACTCCAAAGAAAGCAGAAGAATTTTCATTATAATGATAAAACCGTTAGGCCAAAAGGAGTTACAGAAACAAATGCATACATTCTCTCAGAGAAAGTTGCCAGACAAGGCCCAATTTCAAGGATAGCACAACTTTGGGAAAGAAAGCAGTGGGTATAGTTTGTAGTCAAACACACCTAAGTAAGCAGCAGTCTTTTCATTATAAGTATCAAACTTGTTGGCCAAATGCAGTTGTAGATACAAACACATACGTACTCTCAAACAAAGTTGCTAAAAATATTCTATATACAGGATAACACAACTTTGGGAAAGAAAACAGTGTGTATAGTTGTACACTAACACACGAAAGAAAGCAGAGGTTTTTCATTAAAATTGTTAAACTTTTAGGCAGAATGCAGTTACAGATAAAAACGCATACATCCTCTAAAAAAAAGCTGCAAGAAATGGCCCAATGTACAGATTAGCACAAATTTGGGAAAGAAAGCAGTGTGTATAGTTTGTAGTCAAAGAGACCTAAGAAAGCAGAAATCTTTGCATTATAAGTATGAATCTTTTAGGCGGATGTGCACTTACAGATACAAACGCATACATTCTCTCAGAGAAAGCGGCTAGACATGGCCCAATTTAAGGGATAGCGCAACTTGGGTAAAGAAAGCAGTGGGTATAGCTTATAGTCAAATACACCCAAGAAAGCAGAAGTGTTTTCATTATAAGTGTGAAACTATAAGGCTGAATGGAGTTATAGATACAAACACATACATTCTCTCAGAGAAAGCTGCTAGACATGGCCCAATGTAATGGAAAGGTCAACTGTGGGAAAGAAAGCAGTGGTTATATTTTGTAGTCTAACACACCTAAGAAAGCAGAAGGCTTTGCATTATAATTATGAAACTATTAGGACCAATGGAGTTACGGGTACAAACACATACATTCTCTCAAAGAAACTGCTAGACCTGGCCCAATTTACAGGATAGCGCAACTTTGGGAAAGAAAGTAGTGGGTATAGTTTTCAGTCAAATACACCTAAGATAGCAGAAGTCTTTTCATTATAAGTATGAAACTATAAGGCTGAATGGAGTTACAGAAACAAAGGAATACATTCCCTCAGAGAAAGCTGATAGACATGGCACAATACACAGGGTAGCACAACTTTGGGAAAGAGAGTAGTGGGTATAGTTTGTAGTCAATTACACCTAGTAAAGCAGAAGTCTTTTCATTATAAGTATCAAACCTTTTGGCCGAATGCAGTTATGGATACAAACGCATGCATACTCTCAGAGAAAGATGCTGGAAATGGTCCAATTTACAGGATAACACAACTTTGGGAAAGAAAACAGTGGGTGTAGTTTGTAGACTAACACACCTAAGAAAACAGAAGTCTTTTCATTATAACTATCAAACGTTTAGGCCGAATGCAGTTACAGATGCAAACAAATACATTCTCTCAGAGAAAGCTGAGAGACATGAGACCAATTTACGGATTATCACAAATTTGAGAAATAAAGTATTGGGTATAGTTTGTAGTCAAAGAGACCTACGAGGCAGAGGGCAATGGTTAAAGTTTGTGCTATTGTGCCATTTCTAGTAGCGTTCTCTGAGAGAATGTATGTGTTTGTATGTGTAACGGCATTCGGCCTAATAGTTTCATACTTCTAATGCATAGTCCTCTGCTTCCTTAGGTGTGTTTGACTACAAACTGTACCCACTGCTTTCTTTCCAAAATTTGTGCTATTCATTATTTTTGGCCAAGTCCACAGCTTTCTATGAGAGAATGTATGCGTTTATCTGTAAATTCATTCGGCCTAACAGTTTGATACTTATAATGAAAAGACTTCTGCTTTTTTTCGGTGTATTTGACTACGAACTTTACCCACTACTTTGTTTCCCAAAATTGTGCTATCCTGTAAATTGGGCCATGTCTAGCAGCTTTCTCTGAGAGGATGTGTGCATTTTTATCTGTAACTCCATTCGGCCCAACAGTTTCATACTTGTAATGGAAAGACTTCTGGTTTCTTAGGTGTGTTTGACTACAATCTACACCCACTGCTTTCTTTCCCAAAGTTGTGGTATCCATTAAATTGAGCCATGTCTTCCCACTTTCTTTGAGAGAATGTACGCGTTTGTATCTGTAACTGCATTCTGCCTAAAAGTT